>JAQIWH010004468.1:0-16936 GCA_034695005.1 Cryptops parisi | reverse complement strand
AATATAAAAGTATTATTTTACTTTCATTATTAATAAATTAATTTGTATTTGTTTATGTGTGCTTTTTGTTTTTTGATTCAATGTTTTGAATCGCCTCCCCCCCCCTGGAAAATTTTCTGGATCCGCCCCTGCTTGATAAACATTTGCTTTACTTTTTCATAGTCTTGTATATCTATGATAGCTCTTGCATACTCCATTGCAAGGCCTCTACATTTTGATAATAAAAGTAAACAGCGATACTCATTGTCCCATTGACACTTATCTCCTGCTCTATCTAGTTGAGTGATGTATTCTCTTATTCCTAACCCTTTAACTCCGTCAAAAACTCCTAGCAGTTGAGCAAAGTCACTCTGAAAACGTACTGGGGCTACTTCCGTGTTAAACGGTACACTATTTATGATGTTATTACCATCTGCCACCATTTGCCTAATTGAACCATCGTTTACTGTTGCTTGTTGCGCTCTATCATTATTGCCGGTTGTATCATTACTTGCTTCAGGCATTGCTGCCTGGTTAGGGGGATTTTGTGCCATATTTGTCGAATGCAAATTTAACTCATTGTCATTGTCAGCATCATGCTCGTTGTCATCATTTTGGCCTTCGTAATTATCTGAAAACTGCGAGTCAACCATGATTTCCGTTTACCATAAATGTTTTAAAATGTTTAATCCAAAATGTCTTTCACAAAATCAATAGAATGAGTAAAGACTAACTGCTATATCAATGATCATTACACACTTGCAAAAACCATCACTGCTATCCCCGAAAATTTTTTCCACAATTTTGGAAAAATGATTAATATGACTAATAACGCTAATAGTGCTCAATACCTTCAATAGTGTCTAACATAGAAATTGTCTAATCGCAAGAATAATCCTGGTCATAGGCACCAGTTGTAATCTTATTCTGGCTGTAGTGATCGTATTACTAATTCAAATCTGAAATTCAAAGACCAATTTGTTCCAAACATTTAAATTTCTTCTATAAACCCAGTTTGTAGATGCTAGCATTTAGCATACATAAACTACCATTGCATTGTGTCTTTTAATTGTTTCCCTAATCCCAGTTTTGTAAACTTATTAACAAGAAAGCCAGAACGATTACTTAAAATTTTTTTGTAACATTCTTGCGAAATAAACAATGACTTCAATGAATCAAATATAAAATGGTTTATTTGTAGGAATAAACAAGTGATAGCATATGAATGATTAAAATATATGTTTTAAGAATGCCGTTCATATTTCGGCAAAAACACTAATATTTTTGTTAACAATAGATACATTTAAAATCAACCTCTGTCTGAGTCTACACAAGGTCCTTTAAAATAGATGTCCAATTCTATTCACAAATATGATAATTGTCGAAATCAAACAAAAATACTTAAAGTCTGGCATTGGCAATTGGGGGAATGCGAGTGGCTCTTATAAAAACATATTACTTTGCTTCGATGATGTTAGGCGAGCAGGGCAACCACCGACCGTAGATGATGACGATGAGATTCATGTCTTGGCTGATTAAAACTGGCGAGCATTTGGTATGGCATCTGCCAACAGAGCTCTATCAATCTCGATTTGCTCTCCTATTTATCTTTAAACAGAGATCATAAAACTCTACATGAATATTGAAATTTTTTGTCTAATTGGCTAGCTGGTTGCATTGAAGCTCCGCCCACATCATCCGATGCTCATCATGTCCAAATAAGGAGTTGTTTTTCTCTTAGTTATTAAAGACAATACTATTCCACCCCAGCGGAAGTCCTGGCCAGTAACTTCGAACTGTGATATAAAAATAACTTCTTCTTTCTCCTTACTCGCATCCCAAAACCACCAAAGCCAGAAACTCAAGATTATATAAAAATCAGTATTATAAAAATAAAACCAATAATAATTCAAAGCACTTTTAACTTTGTTAACTTACAAAAAGTAACTTAAAAAGTAATCATAAATTAAGCGTACATTAAATGAAAATGTTACTTAATAAAAATATCAGTACATAATAACTTAATACAAGTAATTGAAACAAATTTTCTTTTCTTTTCAGTTCCTCTTCAACTACCACTACCGAACAAAACAATTAAATTATATGTATAAATATTTTTCAATTTTTTCATTATTTTACAATAATAAATAACTATTTAGTACTTTAAATTAGTACATGCGTTTTGTCCGTTTCTTTTATCACAAAACTGAAGTGTTAGTTTATAATATTTTAAAATGTAACAGTTTTTAGTTCTTTTTTTGGTTAAGTTTCGTTGTTTTTTAGTTCATCACGTTTCTGGTATCCGTGTGAAAAAGATGTTCGGCATTGTTCACACCACAGCTGTGCAGAACAGAGAAGTAAAGTCTTTTTCTTTTTAATTCAAACTGGCACCGACTGAGGGGTAAATATATTTTCACACTACAGTTAAGTTTTCGATCCTTTTATTATGGGACTGATATCACACAATAAACAAATTTTATGATTTTATATTTTACACAAAATGTTATCAACCAGAAAAAAATTTTAATACAGCAGTATTAAATTCCACACCACCAGCTGGTATCACTACCAGTACCAGTACTCCACTCAATTCGGAGCCATTATACTTAATGATTTACAATTCTTAAATGGGTTCCATATATCGTGTAGGTGCATAAATTTGTGACAAAAACCAACATAGTCAAGAAACCATTTCAATGAGCGATCAATCATCAAATTAAGTTAAGTTCAAAATTTGAATTGATAAATGCCTGGTATAATGCTACCATTCAAAGTGTCACCAAGATTTGTATTCAATACTACTACTAAAATTAAAACTTACCCTCAGTGAAGTTTTGAATTCTGAAACTTTATTAGAAGTTGTAGTATCCATATTTTGGTTTTGTGATGACAAAAGAATGTCTTCCTTGTCTGTTTTGAAATCAAGCTCCAGATTTCCAACTTCATCCCTAAACATAAGATGCTTGTTATTTTAGCTTAAATCAACATCATTATTGAAAATTCATTTTACTTAACATGAATACTTACTTGGCCAGATCATAAAGTATAATTTTGGTTCCTTGGGGCTTTCCATATCTGCAGGGAATTTTATTGAACTCTGCTATTATATCACTTTCTGAATTAAATATCGAATACGTCAGAATCTCATCCAGTGATGACCTCTGATCAGTTATTGGATATATAATATCCATTAAGCTTGTTAAAGAAATAAAGTGCATTTCTTTCTTTCGACTAAACTTTAATTCATAGCATTTGAAGCATTAAAATATATAGCACTCAAAGGATATTAGTTTCCGAGTTCCATGTTACGATTGGAACCAAAACTGTGACTGCATTTATTTTGTCCAGGTATGTTTGCGACAACAGTCCAATGCTTTGTGTTGCTTCATTCATTGTGAATACCATTGCATCCTTTCCCAGACGCATAGACCCAGACTTGAATCCATTACCATAACGACCGATTGGTAATCGGCCATTCAACTCTGTTTTATCCGAGAAACCTAAACTGAAAGTACAACAAATAAAAAAAAAACACAGATTTAACAAGCATCTAAGCAACTCATTAAAGATATTTTAGATCAGGGTTACACAACTTATAATGTAAGGTGGACAAAACTGCTCCAAGATAAACAGATGCGAACGGCACGGTAAATTATTTTTGTCAATTGCTAATAAACGTTTTGAATCGATAATTTTCATTAACTACCATTATTGCATTATGTTGTCGTGGGTCACAAAATTCCAAGCAGGCTGCATGTGGTCAAGATGCTGTATAATGTGCAAGCCTGTTTTAGGTTATTCAAGATGTCTTTAGAATAGCGATAGCCCATTACAGTACTAACAAATGCAGACAACTACATCAAAATTAGCAAACTAAAGTCAATGTTTACAGGTTAGCTGAAAAATATGTATTATAGAATTATACAGGATGTCTACATCGTAATGTGCTAATTTTATAATCTTTTTATGAAGTAAAGCACATACTCGGCGGAACCGCATGTTTTGAGCGTGTCAGCGGTGAGGTGGCGGCGTGTGGCATCACTAGCGCTACGCGGCCAACATTGACCGTTTCACACACCCTCTGCGGCACTTGATTGCAGTGCAGAAAGCGGTTCAAAGGCGGCGGGGAATATTTCAACCAAGCTGAAATACTCTGCATTGCTAGTGTGCCGCACACAGCCAATCAGGACTGGCCTGGAGCATCCACAACTCGCGTTTTGAATAGAGCATCATCCACAACTCGCGTTTTTAATAGAGCATCCACAACTCGCATTTTAAATAAAGCATTCACAACACTCGTGTTTTGGATTTAAATCTTCACTATCACTTCATCTGTAACTGTTGTTTATTTGTTTTGTTTTTTATATGTTTTTTTAGATTATTTAATTAGTTAGATTCATAGATAATTGCATATTTTTTAAAATAATTTATTTTAATATATTATTTTTTAAATGGAAAACAAGGATTAAAATTATTTTAAGTACTGTAATACTGTATTTATAAATAATTTATATATTACTGATTTATGTACTGTATATATGAACTTATTTATTTATAAATTTAAAATTTATTAAAGTCACTAATGGTTTTTGCATTAAAAGCGCTTAAGCGTTCAAAGTGAACACGGTCTGAGTCAAATGGAAGCATGTCCAAAAAAGCCAATCACGTTGCAAAAGATATCATGGTCACATGAAACGCAGGGATGGCGTTTCTAATTGTGAATCAAGCAGCGTTTTGGATGTTGAGGTGGCGCGGAGCATGGGATGATGCGGTGATTGCCTGGTGGCGCGCTGATTGCGTCGCTCTGCTCATACACTGTGCCGCTAGAGTATGTGCAATAGGCTTATGAAATAGAGACGTAGCCTATTCATTTACAAATGTCAGTCATATACAAGGATGAATCAAAAAGTAATTAAATCTTTGAATAAAAAGTAACATAAAAGATATATGCCCGTTAAGTATGTTAGTTTAAAAGTATACCCTTTATTCATTACAGGTACTCCACATAATTGCCTAATGACAATAAATATTTTTTGGAGCATGTGATAAACTTCTTGATATCCCCCACCGAAGAATTCTATCCAGTGTTGTGCAACCAATGTGCAATCTTTTCAGTAGTTAGAACTTGACAATATGAGGCAGCATAAAATCAGTATAATCAATTAGCATAAAATCAATGTAAACATCTTTAGTCAAAAAACATTTGTCACCCCCCCCCACAATGTTAGACTTCGAGAAGTTCCATCCTGTATTGCACACAAAGGAAGAAGTGCCAAGGTTATAAAATTATAAACAACATGTGATATGCAGTTTTAGTGCCTTTTTATTGCTCATCTCTTAACTTCGATATTTAGTAAACAAACTTAAAAACTTAATATAAAAGCCAAGTGAAGCGGCATCCACTTGTAATCCTACATCAGGGGGGATGGGTTTGAAACCTAATTTGGTAAGGTGTACTGAGTGCCGAAATTGCAGCAAGTAGAATTAGACTAATTATGTTGAAACAACGTTGAATATGGGGATAGGACCCCGCATAGTTCACAAGATTTCCAACTTAACAATATCATCAATTAAAAAGTGATGTAAATTCATTATAAAATAGTTAACTTAGAAATAAAAAAATAGCAAAATAAATGATCCAATTTGTACTTTAACTACTTTCAACTGTACGTCACTCTTGTCAAAAGTTAGTCACCTAAACTTGAAGAAAGTGCCAGACTAAAGCCCTGCTAACCCTCTTTTTCCTGAAGCAACACGAGTCAAGTGAACAAAAAATGCAAACATTTTGTTTATGTAAAATGCATGAAACTTTATTATTTACTTTCTTAGAAAATTATATACCTGAAATGATCCTTTTTGCACAACAATTAGAATTTTCTGTCCGGAAAACATCATCTGTGTGATCATTTGAAAATTCAGACCAAGAATTTGCACGGATGTTTCACAATTAAAAAAAATTCTGACGGAGACCTCATCAGTATGTAAGTTTTTCAGTTCCAATTGAGATTTGCATGGAAAATTGTGCAAAACAAAGCGAATTTAGTTCAAATTATTTAATTTCAAAAATTTTGTTGAAATCAAGCAGATCTCAGTGTGAAACATATATTTGCATGGTAAATTGTGCAACACAAAGCGAATTTAGCTCAAATAGTTGAATTTTCAAAATTTTGATGCAGTTGGAAATCTCACAAAATCCAGATGGGCAATAGTCAATCAGCATCCATGTGTTAGATGGGAGCGCATCCACAGTTTTAGAGTAAAAACAACAGACGATATTCGCTACACTTCATACACAAAGTGACTTCAAAATAATTTTTAAACCAACTTAAAATTTTGAAAACTAGTGAAAATGATAGTGACACTCCATCTTAAATTTACATTGGTTATTTAAGATGATGAAAAAATGGTTAAGTTGCAATGGCACTCATTGTCATCTTAATCTTAACTATTGAAAATATTGCTACAGAACCCCTTCATGCATCAGAAGCACGAATTTGTTGTGAATTACTGCAAAAAAACCCTGCACTACACAACACTGCAGTGGATGTTGTTTGTGCAACCAATGATCATTAATGAAATTCACTCAATGACAGAGCCATGCCCAAGTAAAAGAAAGCCTTCCCAACATAGCTTAGAGCTTGTCCGCGAGTTCATGGCCCAGTAAACTGCAGCGCGGCCGGATTTACAGTGGGAATACAGCACCATTGTGGGAGAAATGTGCAACACCACACCACATTACGCCAACTCAACAATAAATTTTTTGTTTGTTGTTATTTTGAGTTGGTCCCTGGAACCACAAATAAAAGCTAATAATAATAAAAGATAATTCTGTTACCATCTGCTGTTAATCGATGTAGACATTCCCTATAATAGTTGTCTTGATCTGTCACTAACGCTGTCACTGTCACTGACGCTGACGTAGTTTGTCTCACTGACGCTGACGTAGTTTGTCATTCTACGTAGGCATAATAGCACATAAGTAAAATGGATGCTGTTCGACCAATTCGAGCCGAATTTGACTCTACATTAATTCTGTTGCCAAGATAAAAATTTTAAAACATGTTGTAAAGAAACATTGATGTGTCATCGAGTCTCGAAAAAGGAGATTTAGATCAAAGAGTTTGCGATTGCTTTGTGAGAGCACTAAATCACCATCGTTAGCTAATTTTTACGTTTTTGGGCAGCGATGTTTGAGCGCGAAAATTCGAATATTCAAAACCTGATGAATTTGAGCGTTCGTTTTTAAACGCTTTGAGCGCTATTTTCAAGTAAATTGGAAAATGTTTTAATTAACTAGCGCCCATGCTTCTGCACGGGGTGACCTCTAGTTAATTAATAATTGTACAAAAATACGATGCGGTGGTTTGGTTTTTTTTAATAATTCAGTTTTAAAACGGAATCTATTTGTTTTGAAAAGCAAGCGAATAAAACTTTAGCGAATAAAACTTAAGAGTTGCGTGATTGAGATGGCATAACCGTTTTCGCGGGAAATTCGAATTCTAATTGTAGAATTTTATAGTAGAACTACGTCAAAATAATGATTTCCATTCTAATTGGACAAACAATGTACAAACAAACAAATCCTTTCTTATTAATACAGGTTTACAATCATTTTTCGATTAACAAGCCAGGTTTCTAGACATACAAATGGGTTTTGTTTTTTAAATATTGTACTATAACTATACTATACAATGCAGTATACACTACAAACTCGATTATCTGAATTTGATGGAACCAAACCAAAAATTTGGGTAATCCCTATATCGATAGATCTCTAATCCCTATCCCGATCTATATGCCTAGTTTGGTATTAGATTTGCCAACAACATTGTAGAACTTGAAACACGTGACCATTTAATAAACAATACGTACGTTCAGTATTAACTCACAATCATTTCTTTGATAAATTCGAAACGCACGTTTACAAACTATTTGCTCAAAAACAGCGCAAATAACATTAGCCATAGCTATCAATATTGTAAATGATTTTTCGATAATGTATCGTTTTTTAATATTAAACCGATATATTTTGACTAATTTTGATAAACCGGAATTTAGATAACCGAGTTAATGTAATCAAATATGTGCATTCTATTTCAACTGTATTTCAAAATGGAAATTCTGTACCTTTTCCATACTTATTTAAAATTCATTATAACGCCGTTTATCTCTAGAAACTTGTTATTTCTACATAATGCATTTCTAATAATGTTGGAAATGCATTATGTAGAAATAAAAAGTTGATTTATGGGTAATTGGTGATAATAACGGATTGTCACCTTTGTCATTACTCTTTTGGCATCATTTCAAGTGAATGGTTTAAACATGATTTATTGCTTGAATGCGACTCGGGTCAGAAGTCACGCTCCATGGGATTTTGCATAGTTAATCAAAAATTGTTGTTTTTCTTTTTTATAATCGTTCAGAGTATGAATGAAATGTCAAACGACGTTTTTCAATTAGATTTGTAGTACACTAGTATCTCACCGTCCGTTTTATATTTATTCGATTTTCTTGGGGTTGGTTAATGTTTTTGAATGCGTAGATTAAAGGTGCTCAGTCTTTGTAATTGCTTGGTAGAAATTGGAGGGAACATTGTAAAAGAGAGGTTTTGATGAAAAGGTGACTGGTGTGTTGTACGGACCTTAGAATCTGCCAGATAATGAAAGGTTCGTTCACAGCTGCTTAGCAACACGAGAGAATTGTGAAAACACATTTCGATTTCATTCATTATTCAGGCGATGAGTTATTCCATTCCTTCCAAAATACTTTGCTGGCTTTTGGTGATGTAGGCTGCTTTTGAATAACGGATGCTATCTTTAGAAATGACTAAACACAAAAGCTTGCAACGTCTCCTTTTCACAAAGTGCTGTGTGTGGAACCTTTTCAAGCTTTTCACGTGTCTTATATTTCTCGAATTTGAGGTGTTTAGCAAAAGAGCCCACTCGCGTTTTATTTTCACTTTACCCAAAAGAAATTACACTCAATTGAGCTAAGAAAGGTGTGAATTAAAGAGGAAGAGGTCTGATAAATTAATCTTATAATAAAAGGATTCGGGTTTTGAGTTACACTGCTTGCAAAGAAGGTGGTGTTTTGAAATTCACAAAAAAAAATTGAATTTTAAAGATGAGTGAGAAGTTGGAACTTGTACCATGTAGGCCCCTAATACAGGTGTGGCATCCAAGAAACATGATAAATGTCATACAGAAATATGACAACACTGTCCACTATAATCTTTTAAAAGAATTTTTTTTTAACTTATAAAGAATACAGGGTGTATCTCTTCGGAGTTTTAAATCAAAACTTCAATCATCAAAGTTTATTTTCTATTGGATCATCATCTTTGATGGTGTTTTGGACATATTTGTGAATCAACTATGTTCAAGTTTTAGTTTAACTATCACCCACAAGATAAAAACATTGACAGACCATATTACTGTCAGATGCGCCGAGCTGCAGTAATGGCTTCAGCCAAAGAAGATTCAAAGCATTGAATAAGTGCAGTCATAAAAGTAGTTTTAATGGATATACTTACCTGAGGTGTGATCTTAGCCGGATTCCGTTTTGATCTCTACAAGGTTGTAAATGGTGTACACATTGAATTACACTAACACATAAATAAACTTGTTTTTAATAATATATGCCACACACATCTCTTTTTCAAAACAGCATTAATGAAATTTCATTTAAAACTGCAGTTCTTTTTAGGTAAGTTATAAAATTATTAGTTATATCAAAGTTAATTTTGTTAATTTTGTACATATCGAGGTTAAAACGCAACAGAGTTTCTTTGAAAAACAAGTACAGTACATTAAATAATCTTTTTAAGAATACTCTTTAGACAGGGTGAGGCAAAAGTCTGGTCACAGTTAAATATCGCAAAAACCATTAGTGATATGAAAATTTTGATTGAACTATTGTAATGTATATCGGTCATGGGCTATCCAACGACGTTACCGGAATTGACTTCAGATGTAATTTTCAAGGCCGTCCAATTATTAATTTATTTAATGTGCATCCCATATGTGATTTGGAAAGATGAAGAAATTCACAAAATAATGCCAACGCTTCAAACAGATCGAAAATCAACCGGTAAAAACGGAAGTTAAAAGCAAAAGAAGAACGGGGCTACAGGAAAGCCAGCAGGGGCAGCCTCAACAAACATAGCTCACTTGACAATGTATTAGTGAAGAGCTTATAAAAATTTTTGGAAACATCTATTAGACTGATGCATTAACACGTACGACAGTTTAACAGATTTCCCATAATTTGTTTCACCACTTTTTCGCTTCTCTGTCGACAGGTAGGCCTAGTTGTTGCAACTGCCTCCAAGATTGCTTTCCTATGACACCGTTGTTCATAATATACGTTCAATTCCCAGCTCACTCACAAACTCGCTCACTCATAAACTCACTCACAACTGAAGATAATATAGTGAGTATAAAAAATAATAAGCGTTTAAAACTAAAATGCCATCCATCTTGTTTGATTTCCTGCTGAAAGGCACATTTTCAATCAGGAACACACAACTTGCTGTGACAATCAGAAACTAGACCTAAGGGAATGGAAAGAGAGGTCGTTCACAAAACTTAGCAGTTCGATTTTTTTCCCATCTCTTACACACCTATATAACTCTTCCCCCATCTTTCCATTAGCCACATGAATCTGTAGGGTTGACATGTGAAGCGGGGGGAGGGATGCGGGGAAGAAGAAAAACGATGCTTATATACCTCTAACTTGATCTCGTTGCTGTAGTCCAATCTTCACTGTTCGCTTTTTTTTCCCTTCATCCCTCTTCTTCATCTTCTCTGCCTTTGTCATGCCATTGACGACATGCAAACGAAGGATGTATGTGAGAGTGTGTGTGTGAGGGGAGAGGTTTTGAAAGACGTGTCACGTGATCTGACCTGCATTGAAAAGGGTGAAATTGCACCCGCCACTTGTTCGCGTGTGCGTACTATCAAAAGGAATTTTTTTTGGCAAAAAACGACTTTTTTCTCTTGAATTTGGTGGTAATAACCGGTTCCTTCACGCTTTTTTTTTCGTTTTATTTTATTTTATAAAATTTTTTTGAAAATGATTTTTTGGGAGATAAGATTTTTTATTTTCGCGACATTATTTTATACAATTTCAAATTTTATTTTCATTAAGTTTTCTGTTTTTGGTAGAACTCTTTGTTTTAAGAAATTTGATGAGAATCAAAACAAGTTTCCTCGTGGATTTATTTTCATGAAAATGATGTGTTACAGGCTGTAGTTTGTATTATACATAGAAATGTATAAATATTGTTCATATTATACATGAAAAATATATGTTCATATTATAAATGTATAAACATATGTTCATATTATGCATGGAAATGTATAAATCTGTATTGTTGTTTTGTTCCTATGAGACGTTAGATTTTTTAAATAAAAATAAATAAATAAAAATATAGTATAGTAGTAGTTGTTGTTGTTATTATTATTATAATTAATGTTGTTATTATTATTATTATTATTATTATTATAGTTAATGTTGTTGTTGTTATTTGCTGTCATTGTTGTTTTGTGGATGTATAAAAGTTGCGTTGTTGTCTTGAATATCCGATTTGTGTGAATGTTTAATGGATGTGGAAACACGCAACGTTGTTTGTAGAAAACGATTTCTTTTTGACGTACATGGCAAAAGTTAGTGACAGGAAACACTTCAGGTTTAGAAAGAAAATTTTTAAAACTTCAAACCAGCTGGCAGTTTAATTTACAAGAATGATGTACGAATATGTTTTCCTGTTCTTCTCTTTTTCTTAAAGTTACAGTACATTTAATACAAAACTTTCTTTTAACACTTCTTCTAAACTTCTACTTTTAAGATATGAAGGGCTTCGGGCAATATAATGATAAGCCTCATTTTAAAAATTGATTAGGAGAGCCGTTTTTCTGATTAGAAACTCCATAGAGTACCATATTGAGCAACAAGGTGATCTCTATATTATGTTATGATCTTATGTTATGTTATGATATTATGTCATGATCTTTGCCATTTTTTGGAAAATTCAAAAAGTGGTGAAGTAACCAACTCGAACAGTAACCGAGGAACAGTTTGATGTAAAAATGTCATTTTTTTTTTGGCTTACTATTATGCTGCCTCTTCATATGTGTTTGTATATGCAATTTTATTTTATGCTAGATTTTACAAAAACGTAAACCCTAGAGTCCATAAATTCAGAACTATCCTTTGAGATTTTTTCACTCAGCAGTAATTTAGCTTTGCAAATAATATCATTTAATCTAACTCAAAACATAAACACATTAACTGTAAATTAAACAAAATTTAACAAAGTTTAACGAAATCTAACAAAATTTAACAAAGTTTAACAAAATCTAACAAAATTTAACAAAGTTTAACAAAATCTAACAAAATTTAATAAAATCTAACACATAACTTTTAAATAGTAAGCTTATAGGTAAGTCACACGACGAGTGCCATTTTGAAACGTAGCCTCACAATTGGGCGTTACCATCTGGTGGCAAAGTTGTACTACAAGCAAATGTTAAAGGTGGAATGAAGTTTCTAGAATGAGTTACCGTCTTTATCTTCTAGACTACCTTGTAGATTGGAGGAAGAGAAGAAGAAAAGGCCTAATAAAAAAGAGAAAAAACGGAAGTTAGGGAGTAAAAGAGGGGGGGGTTGGATGGCGCGAATCCATTCGATCGTCTGGATTAATTGGAGCGCCATCTGTGGCCAGAGGTCATCGACTGATCACTTGGGGGTGGATGAAGTTCCTTGCACGAACGATCACCAACACCAGCTTGTCCATTTCTCCCCTTTGCCCACCCCTTTTCCCTTTTCCCCTTTTACACAGGGGGTTAACACGAGATGGCTGGAGCATGGGCTAATTTGGTAGGAAGTTCGAGGGGCTTTCTTGTGAAAAGTAAAGGGAGATAAAGACAATTGCCTTTGATTTCAAGAGGCACTGTTACCACTACAGTAGGTGTGTATCTAGTGTATGTAGTAGATTGGAAAAGAACTTGCAATCAAATCGATCGACTTTGTCTGATATGATCATTGCCAATCGTGATAAGTTTTTTCTTCACACTATGACGTGTGGATTTATTTTAATTGTTTTGTGAAGTAGTTTTGATTATTCGAAATTTTTGTTTTGTCCGATACGCAATGTCATTGTATGACTGCTTTATTTTTGTATTTAATATCATATGTTCCACTAAGCACGGGATCAGAAGGATTTGTTACTAATTTCTTAAACAGTAGTAAAGTGATATTGAAGGGCCTGGTGTAAAAAATTGTTAAATAACATTTTTGTTAAAAATGACCTAAAAGCATTTTCGAATGTGTTGGGCGCAATTTTACCTTCGTAACGTACAATTTTGAGCAAAACAACAATATGTGCAACGATATTAGTGCAAGAAGTGTGAAGTAGCCCATTGACAGAAATGCAAGTTCAGATCTTTAAACGCGATTTCTCAGACATTTTAAAAATGTTACTTAACACCCTTTATTACACCAGGCTCTCCAGTTACTCGTTGCATGTGAGAAAATGTCACTATTAAAGTTTTGTTTGGGAGATTCATTGCATGATTCTCATACAGGCAGACAAAAACACAACTTTTTTGCATTGTGCTAGAAAAATCAGCCATTTCACCAAATATTTAGCCGACAAATGTATATACAATTTCACAGTGAGTCCTCGATCCATGCGAATACCAAGTTCACGTTCATGCGAACATGCAAGTTCACTATTGCGCGTCAAGTGAAAGCTTCCCAGATCTTTGTTGTGACAATACTTCGCTATTATGCGGTTCTGTGCAGTGGTGCACAAGTCACTAATTCACAAGTCCGTTCTATAATCGCTGCTTATCTTCAACGATCTGCACGCCATGTGTGGCGATCATTATGATCCTCACGCTGGAATTCTTTGTCATAAATATTTCCATTTTCTGGAAACTTTCTTCTGATACAGTGAAACGTCTATATTCGTCAAATCTAATATTTGTCACATTTTTTCGGTAAAATCATGTCCTTATATTCGTCCAAAAATCGAATATTTGTCACCAAAAGCCACAGTCTAGGTCACGAAAAGTCAGTTTTTAAGAAGAACAATATCATAGAATACTTAAAAGTAACCAAAATACCGTATAATGTGAAGTGTTAACAGTAAGGCTTGGGTAACGATACTGTGGTGGATTCACAAAGTATTTGCAATTGACTCTACATTCGTCAAATTCAGTATTTGCCATTTCTTCTAGAACGGATTAATGACGAATATTTCGCTGTATGCGACTTTCGATTTATGCAAAGTTGTTGGCAGAACTTATTGCTTGCATTAATATAATCGATGGCTATGGCTCTCTGTATCGTCGATATTGATAACGTTTTTCAGTTATATTTGTATCGTGTGTATGTTGCATGAAAATAGAGGTTATTGGTATCTTTTTGCTCAATATTTAATTTTTCTTGTTTTTGTTTTTTTTTCGAGATTTAAATTTACAATCTTTTATTTTTTTCTAACGACTTATTTTTTCATCCGCAACACGAATTTATTTTTATATAAATTCCACTCGAGTTCTTAAGCAATAGTTAATTGTAACCATGAGTAACGTGAACAAGAGGATCTTAAGACAAAGAGACACCCATAGTCATGCCCAGGACGGTCGATATGACGTGCACGTGTTGGCGACACGTTGGGAGGAGAAAGGAGGAGGAAACATGGGAGAACAAAGTTAATGGAAAGTTTTAGAGGGGTGATGAAGATGACGTCATCCGTGGAAAATGACGCTACCGACGCGTGCCAACTCTTGGTCGGTAACGAGGGTAATTAAAGCTGATTGTCGGTCGTCGCCACCCACGCACGACCCACGAGGGCTTGATGAGTTTCTAACACTCGAATATACTATATAGAAATGTTTGTGCCGCCACACGAAAAGTTTGATGTTGATGAGAAACGTGGTGGAAAAGTTTGGGTCGGTGGCCGAAAAAACAAATTAAATTCTTCGTTCTGTTTGTTTCTAATAAGAGAGCAAAAAAGTGAATACCATGATGGTTTTTCCATGTTTAAATTGGGTTTACAATTCTTGGAAAAAAAAGACGTCGATTGTATTTCACACTATATTTTAAACTAATTGTTGATTTAATTTTTTAAATCGTTTGGTTTCATTTCAGTTATTCTGTGTATATAAAATTCTAATTTTGTCTGTCTGTTTGTTTGGACATCACATTTTTTGTTTTGTTGCACAATGCAAAGCCAGGCAGGTTTGAATTTTATACACTTACAATAACTATATATTGATTTTAGTTATCTGATATATACAAGTAGTTATAAGAGTTATGTAATTGGTAAGTATCAAATATTGGAAGTCATAAAATATCAAAATTGACTTTGTAATAAAATTTGAAAAAGGAAACGTGATTTCTTGCTCTCACAAAACCGATGGCATGTAATTGAAATTCCTTTTATGCATACTTTTTATATAGCCTACTATCATATACAGATACTGTATGTACATAATTTACATAATGCAAACAATCCATTTTGATTTCTGCGCATTTTGATTTATGCGAAATTTATGCGATCTTTGCGTAATTCGGTATTTAATTCATGCGTGCTTTGAGTAATTCTATTTTTGATTTCTTTTGATTGATTTATTTATACAGTATACACGACTTTTATCATTGAACTTATGCAGTTCTTTATTTATGCGAAGGACTTATGCGGTTCTCGTTTAATGCGTTTTTGGTACATTGGACTATACAGTATGTTCTCATAAACATATGGTAGCATAGTTCAATTTTCAACTCATTCACAAGTGAAGCTAATATGAAAAGTGTAAAAAAGTAACACAAAAATGTAACATGAATTTCTCAACAAACAAATTTAGATCACCCTGTATATAAGGCTATCCTTTTTTTCTTGCAATTCTAACATATCGATTGCTTGATTCTTTTAGACGTATATTATTTAAATCCATTTCGTATTATTGATCGAATCAGAATCTCCGTCTCTATTTTTTTTGTAAGTGGATTTTTATCAGGATTTAAAAAATAAAATCAAATATTTATATAAAAAATAGAACCACAGTAAAGTGGAAGAATATATATATATATATAAATAAAAAAATAGTGTGGTGATAAATGATGTCATGCAAGGAAAGTTTAAGCGACGTTGTAGGAACGAGAGTTGATTTGTGATCGATAAGCACAAACGACAATCACTAGACAGATGACGACATTTCCAGCAACGGCGCATCAACAACGTTGACAAAATTTCTAACATCAAAGGCAGCGCCCATGTTTCCCTTATTTCATTTACATTTTTTAAAAAAAAAATAGTCACAAAATATATACTGTATAAATATATCTACACATTTATATATGTATAATAAAAAAATGGGTAACTCGGTTATATGTATAAAAAAAATATATTGCGCGATCCGAGGCAAGTTTTGAAATGGCGACAATGACAAATCGACTAAGAATTGGAAATATAAGAAAAAATGACCTCTTTTTTTAACTGCCGAGTAAGAGTGATAATGATTTTTTTTTTGTGTTAAAAAAAGTTTATGGTCTTTTTCTTTTTTAATGTCAAAAAAAATAATAGAAAATTGAAATTGGGATTGAAATCAAAGTTTGGCAAAATTCAACCAGTTATTAATGTATATTTTTGTACACTCTTTATATTAGTTTCACTTGTGAATAAGTTTGTGAACGTATACTGCCATCTACAGTCGTTTATGAGAATATTTATCTAATAATTCGCTTGGTGTAAGCGGTTCAAGAATGTAAGAGGGTCCAGCTTTTTTCCTCTTTCCCTTTGCTTCACCCCCTATATATGTGGTGAGAAGACTGTAGGGGAAAGGTTCACTCGCACTTTCACTGGGACACTCCTTCGGGCAGTAAGAAGAGTGAAAGAAAACGACCAAGCTATAAGAAGCAGCCTGTCTTCAAAGCAATATGAGTTAAA
>JAQIWH010004467.1:0-16941 GCA_034695005.1 Cryptops parisi | reverse complement strand
AAAATTTATCATCCACAAATTACGTCATGACTACGTTTTTGGGCAGCCATGTTTGAGCGCGAAAATTCGAATTAGTATTTATAATCGTACCTATCATCCACAAATTACGTCATGACTACGTTTTTGAGCAGCCATGTTTGAGCGCGAAAATTCGAATTAGTAGGAGCGTTCTTTTTGATCGCGTGTTTTAATTAACTAGCGCCCGTGCTTCTGCACGGGGTGACCTCTAGTGAAGTAATAATAACCTAAATAATTGGCTTAATAACAAAAATAATTGCGTTATTAGAAGCAGTCATTTTGAAACCGAAGTTAGTTGTTCAATCACATCTTACTAGGCCAACATCTTATTGATGTTATTTTATGCTATTATTCATAACATGTTGTATGACCTCTATGAGGTGCATAATAAAAAAATTTCAAATTTAAAAAATATTGCGCTAGACGGAAAAGCGTGTTGTTTCATTTTGAACATATTGATTGCGCTAGCGTTAGTTAATATTTGAATTAGAAATATGCGCGAGTCCAATCAAAGCCCGGTTATTTGCTAGCGTATACACGGTGTTCTGCAGTAAAATGTCTATAGTCTTAACACCGTGTACCAGGGATTATTGTAGTAGTACCCAAGTCCAAAGTGGACTTGGGTACTATTATTTATTAAATGAGTATTAACAAAGTAGTACCCAAAGTAGTACTACTAATAATCCCTACTAGTACTAGGAATTATTATAGTAGTAACCAAAGTAGTACCCAGAGTAGTTATTGCGACCCGAAGTTGGGTTGCGACCCTGGTGTTGAGAACCAATCCTACTAATAAAAGAGCACGACCTTCTTCCTATTATTACTCCTCCTCGCCAGTTATAGCCATTAGACAAGAAACATCACGTGGATCTTTCTTTTGCATCTAGGCATAAAGAAAAATCTTAAAACCTTCTAGAACTTTCACAAATCTTTTAGAAACTTTCACTGTGTGGCAGTGTCACTGTGTTTTTAGTAGCGCAACCTCACCATGTGTGAAAATGCTAAAGCTCATACCGAAATTGATACTTTAACTGTAACTAATATTGCCAAGCAATGTGAGTAAATAACTTCTCGACATTTTTGACGGGTTATTTCTAATAGATACACCCGTTTAAGCCTACCAAAAATCTATTAAACCTGCTACCCTAAATGTAAATCTGACTACGGTCCTGCCTCATGCTAAAAGTGACTGCTATGTTTTTTCTTATTGTAATTTCGATATACAGCACGTACTGTATTCGATTTATGCGCGGTTTTGCAGAATATCCTCTCATTGATCAAGTAATAGCTTTCACGGAAATTCAATATTTTGATGAAATGTTGAAATACTATTATAGAGGTAAACCCGGAAAGCTTCTTTTGATATTATGTTGTTCATTGTTTTAACTTATGTTACCTGCAACATTCAGTAAACCAATCATTGCCAATTATTATATAAAGATAAACCTGTTAAATATAGGCTACTAACCTGCTAAATATAGGAGTATATTACAAATTTATAATGATAAAAATGATGATACAATACACATTTAGGAATTTTTGACGATATTTTCAGAAACACGTTTTCAGGGGTCTTATTGATAATATAATATTATCGGTACAAAAGCTGCTTCATTACAATCTGTGGTATTTCAAGCATAGTGAGGCATATTTGAAATTAAATCATGCACAAAAGCTCGGAAATTTTATAGATCTTCCACATATTTCAGTTCCCTGAAATTTAACGTATCACTATTTTTATGAATTTTTAATATTATGCAACTCATTTATCAAATTTTTATATTTTGTAGAAGATGTGATGCTCGACAACGTACGTATTCCAAAAGACTCCATCTGTTTAGCTAACATGTATAGCGTTCATTATTCAGAACAACTTTGGAATGAACCTAAAAAGTTCAACCCAGACAGATTTCTGGATGAAAATAAGAAACTGATACCGGACTTAGTGGAGCGTGTGATTCCTTTTTCTATAGGTAAAAATTATTTTTTTATATGTTAGTGAAATGCTTCTTAAAAAATAAAAGTTGAAAACCTCTGCGTCTCACACCCTGAACTTGATTCATTTGTGGAAAAAATTACCTCCGCAAAAAATCCTTACAATCAAAAAATAAGTAGGGTCGCCCTCAAGCCTTAAAGTTCGCCCTTTATATTGCTATGGAATAAACAATGGCCAAACTAGCTGTAAGCCCGTCAACGATGACAGAAACGTTTTAATACACAATAGTATTACTCATTACTTTGACAACCCAAGAAGAACTTAGGAAATGGAAATGTAGACCACTGATTTCACCACTAAAACAATGCGTGGGCATTATAATAATTGTAGTTGGAAGTGAGATGTATCTCTACATATAAAAGAAAATGTCCTGACTGACTGATCCATCAACGCCCAGCTCAAACCATTTAATGAAGGAACGTGAATTATTTCGAATTGTGTAATTGGAAAAGTATATTGTTTGCATGACGTAGGCACCCACTAAAGAAACATTTTTTAGTAATTTCGTTCCTAAGGGGGTGATAAGGGGGGAGGTGAACTTTTTAAAAGGATATCTATATCTCAAAAAAACCAAAGATGTTCCTGACGTGCAAATTGGTATTTAGATCCTCCTTTAAAAATAAAGAAACACGTTTTATCGTTTTCCGAAAATTCAGTTACGGGGAGTGAAAGAGGGGGTGAAATTATTTAAAGATGATACTTACATAGCGTGGTTTTCACTTGAGCGAATACGCGGCGCTTTGGCACGAGCCATGTGTTTCGAGCCCAATGCGCAACGTATACGTCCTAGTGAGAACTAGCTTTAACTCAGCAATCGAACATGTTATAGGAAAGTAATTTCAAATCTTCATTATAAAGTAAGTTTACGTCCCAAATGTTTTGCTGCTAACACCAGTAAGTACCGTACTTACCTACCTACCTGTGAGTCAACTTTAGTGGAGTTTGAAGACAAACTCATGTTTCTTTTTAAAAAAAAAACAATGGTGTCAAATCCAAAAATCTACGCGAGCCAAGCCGCAGGCAACAACTAGTTCGTGATATTAATAACTGCTTTCTTTATACATAATAGGTAAACGGAATTGCTTGGGTGCTGCTCTCGCTAAAATGGAAATCTTCCTTGGCGTAACAGCTCTATGTCAAAAATTCTTTTTCACTCCACCAAAAGGAGAAAATTGGGACGTCCAACCTGATAGAGTCCTTCCACTGCGAACGTGTGATACATACATTATTTGTGCAATCCCACGACAATGATTCCTGAAACCATACAGTGATCCATTGTATGTTATCTGTTGTGTATTCTATGATCAGTATTTACATATACATTTATTTTTCTTGTCAACAATTTACGGTACTTTAATCTTGAATATAGTTCGGTGAGATAATGTAACTGGTTAATGAAAACCTGTAAATCAATTATTTTACATATGTTTTTGAGGTGTACAGTACATTTATTGCAAGTTTAAATTCTGGTGTACATAACACTAAGGGTAATTACATGGTTGTTAGTCGCACATAATGCTGAACTAGTGGTTTTGAATATCAGAAAAATATTCTTAAGAAATTTATATCACACATCACTAATCACACGGTTCAATAAAGCATTATACAAATGTCATTTCCTGTGTTTTTAGAGGTTCTCAACGTTTGTTTGAAAAAACGATTGGTCAAAGATGATAAATAATAACCGATAGCATAATTCTGAAATACAAAGATTCATAAATAAAACACAAAAATGTATCTAATAATTGGAAATGAATTATTTTATCTTGTTAGCAGTTAAATATATATAATATGGAATATAAAGCTCATTTTACACGTCAAACTTTTTTCAATCAAATTTCATTGATTCCAACTTGTTTTTTAAGTCATACACGTCCGGGCGCGTTTCCGTGCTTTTTGTTGGGTTTTGTTGTTTGACCGAAAGCACGAAAACGCGCCCAGACGTGTGACGTTAAAAAAAAAAAACAGTTGGAAACGATAAAATTTGAGAGTTTGACGTGTAAAATGGGCTTCGCACTTTCTGTATCTAAATCACTGCAAACTCATGAAGCTTTGTATTCTTTGCAAGTAGGATATAAATAAACAAAAGTAAAACAGCATTCAAACAAAGAGCAACTATATAAATCAGATGACTGAAAATAAGTGAGCACTAACGATGAACGTTAGGCAATATGCAGTTAAACCTGTCATTTGGCTCTGTTGTTTAAAGAATTTTCATAGATACAGTGTTCAATACAACATCAAAAAGCTTTAACAATGCTTGTATGAATACAATAACATGACTAGCTTTTTATGTGCCTGTGTAAACTTTTAATTTGAGTTCCTTAATTTTTTGAGAGAAAAAAAGTGTGGATTTTTGGTTGAGCTGTGGATTGGTTTTGTTGGATTCCTTCACTTCAATATTCAACATAGGTACACACCAGAAGAATCAAATTTGGAAATATTTTACAAGTATTTCATAATATTTTTATCAGCTCCATTTCAGGGTCTCTTCTTCCTGAGCCCTGTGCCTGCCATCTGTGTGGTTCAGATTTCAAAGATATGTTTTTCAAACCTCTGATAGTAATGTTCAGATCCAGACATACGATGGCAGAAACAATTAAGTCTAAAACAAGCACATTAAAATGCTTTTTAAGCATACTCTTTGTATACTGGCATGTAGCGCCGCCATATCTGTTTTTGATTAACAGCACATATGCAGTGTCATTTGTGAGACTAAGGCGGATCCATGGACTCTTCATTCATCAAAATCCATTGAGACATTTAGCCTGTAGAAGAGTTTAAAGAATAAAAGATATATGGCACGTAACGTCAACCGTATTAAATTTTCATGGACGTCATTTAACCGGTGTCACTCGATAAACTACGATTCCATAGACACCTCATTCATCAAAATCCACAATCGAGTCGTCTTGTTTTTGTATGTAGAAACTCACAACCACTCACAAGTGAAACTAATATAAAGAGTATAAAAATGCAGTACAAGTATAATGCAAATTTTAAGGAAGAACTAATTTTTGGAAAAAAGGAATAAAACTTTCCTACTATGAATGAGGGTTGAATGTTGAGGAAGTTGATGTTGGTGCTATCCGGTCAATTATTGCACCACGGTAGAAAGGTTTTTTAATATTTCAAAAAACCGTGATTTTCGAAATTGGTTCTTTTTTTGGGGTTTTCATTTTTCAAGATTTTATGGCAAGCTACTAGCAGTGACTTACTGTATGTCTGAAACGATTAAATCACTGTCAAAAACGACAATAAGAAAATATGCTACCGAAGTGAAAGTGAGTGACATGAGTAGTTATCTACTCTTACGTTCACTTTGTCAACTAAATTTAAAACATTTTATTGTAGAAAGTGTGTCAAGAGTAGAATTTAGTAAAATCATAACATGTCATTTAGTTTTTGTATTTCTTTGAATATTATGTAACTGAGTGAACCACAGTGACACAAAAGAGAAAGGAGAGAAAGAGTGTTGCTTCGGGAAGCGAAGGGTGTTTCAAAGACATATTTATTCAAAGACATGGGTTTATTTTGCTTACAATAAGTACTACATATGTTTAATAACAACACATGACTTTGCCGTCAAGAGATGAACACAAAATGGAAGTGACACTGACAGCTGGAACCAACCGTTTATCTACGAATCCGCGTAACTCGGATCCGTTTGAGTCGAGGACTTAATTCCGCTTAAATCGAGGAATTTGCTTTATTATGAAAACAAAGCATGTGGCAAACAAATGTGTTAGACCATGACGTATTATACTAAAGTATAATATGTCATGGTTAGAAAACCATTGCTTGCATACGATGGTGCTATTATTACAATTACTTATTCCAATGGCGCTATTGTCATTGGTCTTGAAATTAATTTTCACGAAAATCCCATTGTTCATCGAAAACCATCACTCGTAAGTCATATTTAGAAAGTTGCAGCTTACGAGGCCAATTAATAAGAATCCACTTTTGTTTTATTTATTTCCAACAATGCAATGAAATAAAAATTAATACAAGAATCGACAGTAAAAGACACCCTATCCTTACAACAGCTTCTCTGCAAGTCACTCATGCTATTCATTGCAGTTATTTCAGTTGTTGCATGGTTTAAATACGAATTAAAATATGCATGATAACTATGAAGTGAAATAACTTCACTGAATAGCATAAGTGACTTGAAGTGAAAGTGTTGTAGGGGCAGGTGCCTTTTGTTGTATTAATTTTTTTCCGTTGCATTGTTTATAATAAATAAAACAAAAGTGGATTCTAATTGGCCTCGTAGCTATAACTTTCTAAATTTGACTTGGTAGCTACGACTCATGGTTTTTCGATGCAACAATGGGACTTTCTTAAAAATTAATTTTACTTTGTCAACAATTGGTTTTTCATTGATGCCATTAGACAATTTTACTCGGTAGACTAAGACAAATCCATAAATATAAATACCTCATTCATCAAAATCTATCGAGCAGTTTTGTTTTAATATGTAGAAACTCACTCACTCACAAGTGAAGCTTATATAAAAAGTATAAAAACAGTTGTTTCGTATTAATTTCGGTTCACTTGACTTTTCCACATTAACATGCCGTACATTTCTTTCTACAGTTAGCATCTACGGTAATTATGCTGTATCTTCAAAACTAGACCTGGTAAATGCCATCGCATGTTTGGAATCAGCGCCCTAAATATACAGTACGGTACTCAAGAACAGGTATAACTGTCAAATCATCAAAAAAAAATAATTATTTGCTGCTCTGTGTTATCTTTCATTTTTCTTATTCCTGCTTAACAGATTATTTAATTCCTGCCAAATTTTACAATGATCTGTAACATTCATCAAATGATCCATGATAGCGATGATCCATGACGTTTGGCCTTTCTGATCATGAGATTCACCTTATTCCTAGCTGCCTTGAATTGAATAATAAACTCTGATGATGATGGATCATTACACCTCAAATATTTGCTATAAAGCTATCTTAATCTGCCAACAAGTTCAGCACCAATTCAAGGCAATCTATTCTCCGCAAATTTCATTGTTAATTTTCATAAAATTAGATCGTACTCCATACACCGTGATATACAATATATAAGCTACTACACACAATAAATTGTACTGCACATAATAATACAAAAACTTTGTTTTTTATATACCTTGTAAATTTTACAAATTTACAATTTACTCTTGGAACAAACATTATTATTTATCACCAGTAAAAAATTCTTAAGGAAAATCGTTTTACCTCACTGACGGGTCAGGCCTAGTCAACATCACCACTTTCATGTGATACTGTTTATGAAATTCTACATTAATAAAATTAAAACACATTACTAATGCATAAACAAGTTTGACAGGCTGTTATCTAGAATAGATTGATTATGTTGTTTGTATAAACATTTAGACATTCATGAAAGAAACATTATGTAAATAGTTTGAATGTTTTGTTTGTTTGAATGTTTTTATTACATGTGAAAAACACAATGTATAATAATAGTATAATATAAATAATAGTATAAATAATAGTATAATCAGATGGAAAAACAATTTTTTTTTCTTTATTATAATAAACTTACGAGAAAAACTAAGAAATGGTATTCTATTAAAAAAAATCATTCTCCATTAAACGCTAAATTATTTGGTTTACAGTAGTACTATCAGTAAAATATAATTTTAAAATTGTATATTGCACGAAAATAGTTGACACGCACATTTTTGGTACCTGATAAAATCATTCCAGCATAATTATGCTCTTTCAAAAGTGATGTTCAATTCCATACAACATTGCAGCTAATTGTATCACATTGGCTTTGTTTTAAACCAGGCAAGACAGCTGGTTAACTTTTCATTCTTTTGTATCTGCATGTAACAACTTTATCTGGAAATTTGTATTTCAAAACACACGAGCCTCGTTCAATGACGCAATAGAGCAGTGGTATTCAAACTGGGTTCCGTGAAACATTTTCAAGGGTTCCGCAGCTCTTTTTCTTTTGTTGTAAAATATTAAATTTTTGTTTTCTACCAATACAATTATCTTCAGTTGACTCATTACTGCTCAGCTGTACTTCAATACTGAATTTGAACTGTGTTGTGAAGTAATATATTTTTTTATAAACAAAAATTGCATTCATTGAATCGTAAATAACTAAATTCCCATTTAACTTGAAATTAAAAAAGGCTTGCGGCGTATTTTCACTCCCTCCCTAGGGGTTCCAAAAATACCATTGCAATCTTAGGGTTCCGTGGGTGTTTGAAGTTTGAAGACTAGCAAACTTTCACTATATAGAGCAAACTGTCACTGTTACAACATGAAATTCGTAGTGATCATATCACTGCGTGAATTATTTTTTAAGCAAATAGTCTGCATTTTTTTATAAATCAGTTAATTTACTAATAATAAATTTTGTCTCCAAAGGAAAGTAAAAGAAAAAGAAAATGTTGTATTGCTAAAATTAAAAGAGGGCTTATAAGAAAACATGTACGGTACGTAACTGGAGTGAAGTCGTTCAGTCTTCACACTTTATTTGCATTACATAGGAACAAGTATACAATGAGATAAAATATCGTTGGTTAGAGTGTAAGTCTGCTAACTCCATTTTAGCAACTTTACAAGAGAAGCATAAAAGTAAATAAAAATACATGAATTAGCCTATAAGGAAAACAGTTCAACTTAACTTAGAGACAATGTTACAAATTAGGCAATATAAAGGACGAAGAAAATTGAAGTGGTTTATTATTGTTTAAGAAGATGATTAAATATAGTTTGGCACATATGCTTACAGTTAACGGTAAGGTAAGTGACCCGGATTTCGCCCCGGTGCCTAATTTCGTTTCTCGGTCCTACTGCTAGGAAAATATATGTGGGCAAGAAATATTGCGGGCAAAACATTTGCGGGCAAAAAATTTGCGGGCAAAAGATTGCGGGTAAAAAATTGCGGGCAATTCATTGCGGGCAAAAGTACCCCGATCGTAACAAACACTTCGTGATAACCTAATCTCAGTAATTGACTGGACATTAGACATTAGACGTCTAAATTGGATACAACACAACCCTAGTCGATGTGGTTCAAAATTTCAGCCCTGTCTGTAGAATAGTTCGTCCGGAACCCAGAGCTCGAAGATGTTTTTGTTTTTTGTATCTCTGTAATAGTTCTTTGGACCGTTCAACTCAAAAATAAATAAATAAATAAATGTTGAACCGGTTAAAAAGCGAAGAAAACGGACTTCCCAGATAAGAAGAGAAGTGGTACTTTTAGCAAAAACGAACGGCCTTGGAACGCGGCTGACCCAGTTAGCGCCACCACGCGCTCATTCAGTCGAGCGAGCGAGCGAGCGAGCGAGCGACAGCAGCAGGTGCAGCATACATACACCACCCACACTCCGGGAATCGAACGCGCGACCCCAAACGCAACGTTTTTCTTCCAACCGGTGCCGTGCCACCTCTCACAATCTCGCCATAAAGCGACGTTTACTCCTGAAACGTGGTCGCAACATGTTTCGTTTCAACGACCTCGTGACCATCGCGTCCATGGCGTTTTGGCTCACGATCACGTCAACGTCAACGGGCGACGCGTCACCGAAGGAACCCAAAGAGTGGCCCGAACAATTCGACTGGGTCGTAGGTGAGCGTTTCGTTCGTCCCCCATGTTTGCTAACCATAGCCATACAGTTATAGGCTCGACGCGACGACCTTGTTTGTTTTCTGTTGTACCAGAACAGAATAAATCAAAAATCAAACCTTTCTATCCATCGATCGAATATAATTTTATTACCAGCAGCTCCCAGTCTGGTCTGGTCTGGTCTGAGGATTGTGAGAGTAGAGAAAGAAAGTGGGACATTGATAAAAGGCATAGGCGGTTTGGTTTATTCCTGACAAGTTCACTGAATGAATGAATTTCAATACATCTTCGAACGATACCAAGCATGTCACTGTTTTTCGGAGCAAAGCAGCTATCATCATGTAGGCTACCCAACACATACATCACCTCACCTCACTTCACCTCTCTGTGTAAAAATAGCTTCCTATTAAAAAAGGGTCAACTTGGAACGATTATTCTAACTTGCATTATCCCGGTCCTTGCGATCTGATATGATCGCCTCTCAATGAAACAATCGCTGTCAAGATATTTATTTATTTTATTTATTTATGCGAGCATCCCAAAGGATAATAAACATACACAAAAAGGGAAAAAAACATAAAGGAAAATCACAATAGCAATCGCGAGATTGCAATATATATATATATATATATATATCCCGCTCCAGCAAACCATTAGGACAATCTAAAAATAATAATGTAAATACATATATATGCCTTGTATCCAAGCAACAAGGTTTCGATGTCTGAACCCTCCCACCGAAATGGATAGGAAAAAAAAAGAAGATATTTTGCAACTTAACAACTAGGATTAATGCTAACACATATGAATACATTAAAAAAAAAAAAACTAACACACTGCACTCTGAAAATAAGGTGATGTTCTGAGCATAACACCAAACAACTAAAATGACAAAAGTGGTGCCCAGTGCTAAATAACCATGAAAAATATGACAATGTAATGTAAATAAGGCAAAACAAAAAGGATCAAAATGACAATGAAAATAAAATAGTATACTAGTGAATTAAAAGTAAAATGATAAACAATGATCAAATTGACAACACAGAGCTAAAATCACACTTAAAAACCTAGTTTTGCTGCTTCAATAAGTAGTCTGAAATGCTCTGGTAAAAATGCTTACAACTGTTGATACAATCTAAAAGAATATTGACACTGTCTTAATCTCTGCACTAAGGTATGAATAATATTTTGTAGGCTACCAAAGTAATCAAGGAATACCACCTTGAGCAATTGAAAAAAACCGGTTCCATTCCAACTTTGGATCGCATATTAGAGTTGACATTTTTAATTGTAACCATCGCACCTTTTCTGTGCTTTGATTATAAGGATTGTGTAATAATAAAAATAAACCTAACGAATCCACAACGATTTTATCTATTGTATTCGAGCGAAAACGGTGTCAATTGAGACCATGTATTATAGCATTTTATTTTATGGACCAACTAGGACGACATACTAATTAAGTTTTGGTATTGTATTGTATTTTCTCTTTGGTTTGCATGACGTCGTTCTAATCTGAATTGTTTCCGCAGTGGGCGCGGGGGCGGCGGGAGCCGCTGTGGCGGGTCGCTTGACCGAAAACGGCCATCACCGAGTGCTCGTGCTCGAGGCTGGCGGAGAGCCCATGTACGTGTCCAAGATCCCTTATTTCGGGGTGGGGCCTTTCGGCGGACCTATGGACTGGGACTTCATTTCCGAACCCAATCCTGATTCCTGCTACCAATATCCCGAGCAGGTGAGTCGATGGTAAAAGAAAACACGTCCGTCCGTCCGTCTCACCTTGGTTTCTTCCATCGGCAGCGTATCAAAGTACCGCGTGGTAAAACACTAGGAGGGTCGACGGCCATCAATGCCATGATGTTCACCCGGGGCAACCGGCACGATTACGACCGATGGCAGGCCATGGGCAACGAGGGCTGGGACTACGACAGCTTGCTGCCCCTCTTCAAAAAGATGGAACGCTATGGCGTCCCGTTGACGAGCGACAAGGACGGTAGGTGCTTGCTTCGAAAAACAAGGAGCGGCACTCGATTCATCCCTCCCGATAATAGTAGGGTAAACCTGTGTCATTCATCGTTTGTTCTCGTCTCGTAGATCAGTTTCACGGTTATGACGGGCCCGTTCACGTGGAACGTCCTCCCTACCAAACGCCACTGACGGAAGCATTTCTCGAAGCCGGACGTCATATTGGCTACGAGCAAGTGGACTACAACGCCGGCGTGCAGACGGGTTTCGCTCGCCCCGCCTTCACCATCCGCAACGGTACTCGATGGACTACCTACGACGCTTACCTCGAGCCTGCACGACACACCCGCTCCAACCTTCGCCTCCTCACGGACGCGCACGTTACCAAAGTGCGTTACGTTCGTTATCCTTTCGCGAACGGAGTCCGCGCGATACCGGGTCGTTGCCACCTTGTCATGTCAGCTGTTATTGGTGGTTTTAAATTTAAAACATCATTTTACAACAATTTCGAAATTTTTGTATATCTAATAATACGCCGCCGCCGTTCGGATTTTCTTGCACAGTTAGTATGCCTGGTTAACTCGAATGAACACCCGAATGTCACATAAGGAATTTTATTAAATTAATTTTAATATTAATCAGTCCAGAGGGACTACAACAAATTAGATGTACAACCGGACGGTTATAAAAATTACTATAATGGGAAGAAAACAACTCCTTTAAATACATGAAAAAAGAGATGATGTTTTTAAAGAGTTTTCTTCTATAACAGAAAAAGTTATGTAATAATGATAATTTTCTAATTCTAATTATTCCAATGTTGAAACGTATTTGTTGTACTGTTGTTTAAAAGAAAAAAACAAAGAATGTCCCTAAGCCTTTGATACCAAATCAAGAGTTGGACTCCTCAGACATGTGCATTTGTGTCTGTGTGTTATTGATGTGTAACGATTCCAACCAAAAAGTGCACGCAAAAGACGATTTAAAATTACGTTTCACAGCTAGCTAAAATGTGAAACTCCCTTCATAACCAAATAGTAGGTACCGACCTTCTTAAAGGTCTAACTTTTCCAGTCCTAAACTATTTTTATTCAAGGAATGCATCCACCCTATTTAATCATTATTCGACAACTTTTGATACTCAATCTTTAAATTTGTTACTGCACCTCTCCATCAATTCTTCCGGAAACAGACCATGGCCGGCCGGCCGGCCAACTGTTGAATAATAATAATAGCAGTGCTGTGTCCTAGGAAAGCCGAATGTTTACTTACACTCGGCAATAGACACTTCCACCACGGCCCTCCTCTTTCCCGGTTGTTAATCAGCCACCAGTTGATCAATACTGACTGGACCTTCATTTTCCACGCGTGACGTGAGCGCTGTGCACTGACACGAGTTACGAACCTCGTCCTCTCGCGCCCCTCTTTAGCGATCTCTCCCAAGGAAAATTTATTTAAAATTTCATTCCAACAGGAATAAAAGGTAAAAGACAGAAATGACTCGTTTCACATCAAGCCATGAAAAGTGGAGATGACTCATTGAGTGAGTTATCCTTGTTTTGAAAAACATATTTTTCTCGTTTAAGGTGCTCGTCGACGACAACAAGGCGGCTACGGGGGTGCAGTTCGAACACGACGGTCAGCTGTGGAAGGTGACAAGTCGCCAGGAAGTGATCTTGAGCGCGGGGGCCATCGGTTCCCCTCACCTGCTTCTTTTGTCCGGAATCGGTCCGGCCAATGCGTTGCGACGTTTCGAGGCGAGTTGTCGTCTTCATTTCCCATTTACCCATCATTTCTCGTCGGGTATCGCAACTCGTATCTTGTCGTAGATTCCGGTGGTGCGTGATTTGCCCGGCGTCGGACAGAACCTTTACGACCACGTCACTCCAGGCGGCATGCGGTTCACCATCGACAAGAACGTCGGCATCGACAACGGCCGCGACGTGGACGTGCAGTCGTTCGGCGAGTGGGAAACCTATCGACGAGGTGAGAGCGAGCGAGCGCTGCTGTCCCACTCCCCCGGAGGACAGCCATTCACCTATTGCCACTCGACGTTTCAGGCCCCTTGACGGTTCCAGTGCGCGTGCAAGGCATCGCGTTCGTCCACTCGAGTTTCAACGAGGGCCGAGAAAGCGACGACTACCCCGACATCGAGCTCATCGTCATGACGCCTCCCGTCTTCCACTTGGGCCTCTTTCCGGAGGTGACATTTTTTTCACGAGCCTAGGCGTCTTAAGACCTACGGCGAACCTAACGCGGCTCACTCGTCTTCTCTAGGCCCAGGAGACGATGTCAAACAACCCCGACGGCACTCGGTTCCCAGTGATCGTCGTGCCCGTGCTTCTACGTCCTACCAGCGTTGGTAACCTGACCTTGCGCAGCGCCGATCCTCACGAGCAACCCGCCATCCACTTGAACCTGCTCCATCAACAAGCCGACGTCGACGTTCTTACCGACGGTAAGACCAAAAACACTCACTTGCTCCCTCCCTCACGCCTTCCTTCTCTCTCACCGTCGTCGTCGTCGTCGTCGTGTGTTCCTAGGTATGAAGTTGATTTATCGTCTCATGGAGGCGCCATCCTTCCACGAGTTGGGCATTCGTCCGGTGCGAGAACCCCCGACGGGTTGCGAACAAGCCGAACCCCTGAGCGACACCGCCCTTCGCTGTCAGCTCCTTCATTACACCAGTCATTTGTTCCACCCTGTAGGCACGTGCAAGATGGGCCCTGCTCGAGATTCGCTGGCCGTCGTCGACGACCAGCTCAGGTGAATACATACTACGCCTTCTTCTTTCTTCGACTTTGGCCGTCCGTCCTTTTCCACCCGACGCTCTTTCTTTCTTTTTTCGCAGGGTTCACGGCGTCGACCGGTTGCGCGTGGTGGACACGTCCATCATGCCCACGTTGGTGACGGGCCACACCATGGCCCCGGCCATTGTCATCGGCGAAAAAGCGGCCGCCATGATCCTCGATCGATGGTCCAACAACGCTCACCGCGGAGGAGAACTTTGACGCCTCGTGGGTCACTTTCCAACGTTTCGCGTCAAAGAAAAATCTTTTAACTTTTTTCCGCCGTTCTATTCCATTTTTGTATTTTATACGAAAAATTAAAAACAAAACTAACTAACACCACCGCTCGATTTTCATATTCATCTTCCCTACGAGCGTGACGCTGACATTCGTCAGTTGACTTTTCGTAGGTTGGTTTGGTTGCCTTGATTTTATAGCTCAAGTTTCACCTTTGACGGTAAGGATTGATCATTAAACCGAATGAAGATCTCGTCTAGTCTAGAGAGAGACAGACCAACTACCGAATACAAACTATGAACTAATAAACACCAACGAGATAAACTCGACCCACCCCACGAGCGAGCGAGGCTAGACGCGTGGGGCGCGGTGTTGCCGACGATCCCGCGGTGAAGGAGGAGGAATCCCAAATCCAGTTCTCATTCCGTTCACCGCACGACGCGAATCGATCGTCGCTCGACGAGGTCAATACGATGCCGCAGATTCGTCATTGTCGTTCGATGCCGTTTCCAACGTACGAGTTCATTTATTTATTTATTTATTTATTTTCTCTTTCGAATCGCCCCTCCCCTATCCATCCATCCATCATCGCTTCGGTCCCCCGATTTATTGGTTTTGTTTATTTTACTTTTGTGAAATGCTCTCGGTCGCTTCTCTTTCATCCTTCGAACGACGCTTGTGCTAGCTACGAGGAGGGCCTTCGCTCGGAGAAAGATGACGAAATGGAAAGCGACAGAGAGGGCGTCCACGCCCTTTTTCTTTTTTACTCCGAGAGCCATTCGTACGCAAACGAAGCGATGAGCTTACCGTCAACAAAGCGCTCTCATCCACCGTCGAGAGCGTCGACGGTGGATGGGATTTCCAGCAACAGCTGCTCGCACGTGCCAGCAAAACGAGGTGACAACCCCCTCCACCACCCACGCGATCGGTTGTCATCGGTACGCCAAACGCAGTGACGCGGAAAAAAAAACGCGCGCAGCGTACCATCACCCAATCGCTCGAGATCAACTTGTCAACTTTATTCCCCCCTTGCCCAAGGATCCATCTTACTCTCTCGTCACTATATATTTATATATATTTTGGAGCATCTCTTTTGTGTCCCCTAAAAAAAATGCCCATGAAGATGAAACGGAAAATCGACAAGACACAAAAGAGAAAAGCGGAAAAAAATTCGAATCACGTTGGTTATCGTCGTGAAAGCGACTTAGCAGACTAATCGGAACTTGTATGTTTTTTAGTCAGTGTTGAAAAAGTCAACGGCATTTCGGCCGAGTCTCTTAACGAGACTCGAATAAAATCAGTCGAGGTTCCCGATTCCCACCCTTTAATGTATAAACAAACCACGACCGTCTAACTTGGAATGATCATGAGGATGGGCTGAAACAATTCAAATTTGGTGATGAACCCACCCACACCGTTGTTAATCAACACGGAGCTCTTTATTCTTTATTATCCAATTGTATTTATATAGTTCAACTATTGTTCCGTTTTAGAATGGAGAATAAATAAATAAATAAATAAATAAATAAATAAAACAGAGCGGTTGAGATAAGTTTAGTTGCCATGGAAGCATTTTGGAAAATCATCGATTCTGCTCATGCTCATAGGCTACGCTACGCTACGCTACGCAGCTTGTTTTTAAGCAAAGCACCACTTAGACAGACATCAGAAGAAAAAAGCAACTCCTATTGCATTAGGATTAGGACAAATTTAACGTCACTTTCAATACAAAACCGTTATTCGGTTCAATTTCACCCAGAATGTTAACTATAATCCATACAACACGTTTCAACATTGGTTATAATTGGAATTAGAAAATTATCATTATTACATAACAATAGCCAACCTTTTTATGGAACCTATTAGAATTAAGAAATTATTTTTGTTAGCTTACGAGGGAAGGTTCCGACATGTAGCTCGCACCCAGAGAAGTGGTATATATTTTCAAATACTCTGTCCTAGAGTGAGTGAGTAAAAATCACCTAAAACTTGCCTGCAGAAATCAAGTATGTTTTAGGTGTCCTTGAAAATTTTTAAAATACAAATTTACAAAGGGGGGAGTACATGAAACCTGGAATTTTAAATGTTAAATCCCATAAGTAATGTCTCAAACCTTATTTTTCGAGAAAAAAATTATTTCATTGTTCTTATTTTATTGTTCTTGTCATTCGGAGCCCATATTGAAAAACTAATTAGTAAGTTAAACAGAAATTATTACCTGCTAAAAAAAGTGAAATCAAATCTGTCTAATAAAGAGAAGAGAATTCTGTTTATTACAAAAATTACTCCTCTGGTTACATATGGCATCTTGTTGTGGAGCGA
>JAQIWH010004466.1:0-16941 GCA_034695005.1 Cryptops parisi | reverse complement strand
GAATTATGCATTTATGGCATGTAGCGTCCGCCATATTGGTTTTTCGTTGATGCTATTAACCAGTGTGGGTCAGGTCTCCAAGACGAATTCATAGACAACTCATTCATCAAAATCCATCGAGTAGTTTTGTTTTTATACGTAGAAACTCACACACTCACTCACACACTCGTGTTAGTGTGTGAGTGAGTGTGTGAGTTTCTCACACTCACACTCACTCACTCACAAGTGAAGCTAATATAAAGAGTATAAAAATAGAAACAATGTAGGCGCTTAAAAGCTTCGAGTATATTATTAGTGTATTGAAGTGTAGTGTATTCACTACCATAATCAATTGAAGGTCTTCTGGTAATATAATGATAAGCCACATTTAAAAATTGTTCAGGAGAGCCGTTTTGCTGGTGAGAAACTCCATAGAGTAAGACTACTATGCTAAGTAATTCTCTATATTATGGTGCAATTTTATGGCAAATCCATGAAATGGTAAAGTAACGTAAACAGAAACAATAACTGAGGAATAGTTTGGTGTAAAAATATTGGAAAAAGTGTGACTTAATTTTAAATCACCTGGAGCCTTTCAATTTTAGTACAGTGTACATACTGCAATACATAAAAATGCATTAACATCTTTTAACAGATTGATTATCATGAATAGACCGAAAACTACACAAGTTTAAAATTTCGCAAGGACTTTATAATAACCCTGCATAATATAAATAAACAGTTCGTTATAAGAAAATTTTAAATCTGTCGCACTCTTACAAACATCATCATTATTATACGTAGTCCTAATTATTGGATGACTAATTTCTATAGGGAAGGCAATTATCAGCTCTGAATGATTTGCAGATTTAATTTCACAAATGAGAAGTAATCGATCACTTACTTGGAAAAATACTTTTAAAAAAAAATTTGACATGGAAAGCAAAATTAACTTTTTTCTCTTTGGTTTTTGTTTGTTTGACTGTGGTTTCAAATTTTTTTTTAGAACTTTATTGTTCTCGACATTAGTGTTGATGAAGTTCAACTTCAATCGAGCATTATTATTAATTGAGAGAAGAAAATTTAAAATAAAAGAAATCTGTCATTTCGATTCGTGTAAGTTGCATTGTTAGCTGTGGACATTTTTTTTCTTCAATTTTTGGAATGAAAAAGAAAATGAAAGAATGATTAAAGAAAGAAAAGTTGCTTGAGGAGTCGACGCTGTCGTTCTTTCGATCAAACAGTTTGTTCCTCCTTTTTCTCGAACTGTTGGTTCTACGAGGAACTCCTGAATGACTAATTTTTCTTAAAGCAGTTAATCGTCCGTTTTCTCCGGAAATTGCACCAGAAGAGTAAAAAAAATTCTGATTTGTAATAAGGAAAAAAAAGGAATAAGATTGAGGAGAGAAAAGGGAAAAAAACAAAAACTTTAACTGGAACTACGATCTCTACTCATTTAGAGGAAAAATCCTATGAAGTGCAATGAAGAATTTACTTGCTTTAGAACCTAATGAGTCATATTTTTTTTAATTAGAATTTTATTTTTTTTTAATGTTAAATGAATTGAGTTATTGACCGGTTAAAAAAGAAATTTCAAAAAAATTTTTGCCGAAGTTTATTTTCTTTTATTTATTTATTTTTTGGAAATATTTTCAAACGTAAAGGAGTTAGTTCAACAAGACAAAATTAGCCAATACTTAAATAATGCATTAAATTAAACTTGTCACGCAATATTTTTTTAGACTAAACATTGTGCATGAATAGTAAGTTAAACTCTTTGTTATAATTTGATTAAGTGGGAAATCTATATACTGCCATTCGTTACGGCAAAGTTTAATTAAAAGGTGTTTTTTCATTCAGCAAGACTAATTTGCACGTGAAGCTCAGAGGGCCTTGTGATTAGATGATTCTTTTTTTTTTTACACGTTCCCTAACAATTTTGCGGGTGTTTAGCTAGATAAAGTTCATTTCTTCTTGGTGTTTTGTTTCAATTACTATAATTAGTTGACTTACGTCAAACAGTTCCGGTTTTTTTGTTTTACAGTTAAAAGGTTACAATAGTGTCATTCGATATAAAGTAACTCCAGCCAGCGTTAACAATAGTAACTTTTATATATTGTTTTTAAATCTATATAAGTTAGAACGTTACCCGCGCTGTAACACGGGAAATGCTTCAGATTTGATGTGACTACTGCATTTAACCGTAACTTTAAACAATACTGTAGTACTTTAAACAATACTGTGGTACTTTAAACAATACTGTAGTACTTTACCACGTGTTTTTTTTTGATATTTTGTAAATCACTTTTTTCTGTGAAACCTCGGAAACTTATACTAAAGTACTGTTGATATTTTATACTAGAATGTGACCCCCGCGGTAGGTATGGTAACCACGGGGAATCTAGTTATGTAAACATTCCACGTGGTATCGATAGCGTGCATCGATAGCATTACCATCGAAACGCTAACACAAACATGTGCAAAATCGAGGTGGTTACACTACATCGATAGTATCACGTTACGTGTCGCACGTTATTTAGGGTAACTATTATATAGTGATGATTTCAGTATACGTATCCAAGTGCAGCTTCTATTTTTTTTTCATTGCTTTTTATTTTTGTGTTACACAGAAGCACAGACAAGATACAACTGGGTTTAAGAATATTAATAAACGTTTTGTATAGTCTGTTTGTGCAATCATGGCATAAACATGGATGGATCAATTTTCACAAAATTGGGTATTTAAATGGGAACGATTTCCTGAAAAATTTATAAGCTATAATTTCGTGCTATAACATATCGTGCATACTATAATTTTTATTAGAAAACTATCAAACACGACCTTTGTACACGCCGTCTTGCTTTCACTGTTAGTCAATAATTAATTTTAATGCGTACTAGCTGAGCTTATTTTAGTTTTTATATTCTCAATTTTTATTTTATAACCAATTTATCGCATAAGACACCCTGTACATCGTTATTGATCATTCCTGTCGCTCTTGTCATTACAACTGTCAACCATCGCTTGTTTCATTTCGCCAAATTCCCCTCAAAATGAACTAGTGATGACAACCCAACTTTTTCATCACTCAAACTATTTCAAAAGCTGGCGACAAATATTTGGCAACCAGACTTGATTCCCATCATAGCAGCGATGAAAGATTTCGAGACGAAATTTGTGTAGAGCAACAACTGCAAATTTATGAATAGACGAGATTCGACCGTTGATGATGAAGGTAGTGTCTCAAGTTACATCTGCCAGACGAATGTCATCAGAGAGGTTCACACCGCTCGAAATTTTGACGGTGAATTTGCTCCTATTAAGACCTTAGAGAAATCTCTCCTATTGAGATTTCTTCTCCACTTCACCCTGTCAATTGCAGATTTTTTTCCCACTATAGCCAAGGTTCTTCTCATCACACGCAAAAGAAAAAAACTTCGAAATCAAGAAATGTTCTTTTCATCTCGTGTTTTTTTTTCTTTCCATCTTACCCCACGCAGTCTTTCAATCTGTAAACCTACACACAGACGTAGGTGATGTGCGCATGATTAGGTGACGTGCGCAGACCGAGATAAAGAGGAAAAAATTTTCTGGTCGTCAAAAAATTTTTTCTGCAGCTCGGGGAGCTTGGCTAGTCTTAGGAGTTTTCTCAAAATGGAATTCATATTTCACCAGCTGCCGAGTTAGATGTGTGAAGTAAAAAAAGTTGACCATCAGAAATATTTCGAAACTGTTTTCATATAAAACTTTTTTATATACAATATTACTTTGTCAAATAGCAAGTCATGGTCATCTTCAGTTTTAATCTAACTCAACCTGTGATCGTATGATAAACCCTCGACATTCATGAATACAATTGCTGGCTTATTTGTCATAGGTTAATAGTGAAGTGACAAGATAATTGAAGGGCTTCGGAAAATATAATGATAAGTCATATTTTTTAAATTGTTCAGGAAAACCGTTTTTCTGGTAAGAAACTCTATTATCATACCTGAGCAACAGAATGATTCTCTATATTATGCTGCCAGTTCCTGGAAAATCCAGGAACTGGTAAAGTAACTAGCTAGAAGCAGTACTGAGAGACAGTTTAGTGTAAAAAATATCATTTTTTGGAAAAAGTGTGTCTTGCCATTATATTACCAAAGTCTTTCAATTGTAAAGTCCCACATTCACAAATAGCAAATTCACATATGCCAAACTCGCATACAGTACATATTGAGAACTTTGTTTTAATTTTTTATAACAAGCAACTTTTCTTTCTTTGTAACATACAACAGTTTTAATGAAAATACACTTGTATATTTCATATAAACATTTTTACAAGACGTTGCTTATGGTTTGCTTTGCGACTGTTGCTCAACTACACGGCATAGTTTAGAAACTTGTGTCATAAACGTCGACATAAACTTTCTACATATTTTTGCTCTTCGGCTATAGTAAACTTTATTTTGAAAAAAAAAAAATAGGCAATACACTGATAAGAACTGCTAGCGAGTCTAAAATGTGCGAAAGAGAAAAATATTCACAAAATTTGCGTATCGTAGAAGGGGGAGATCAATGATTTTGATCTTCATTCCCAAGATTAAAAAAAAAATGAGAGAGAACTTTGCACCCAAGTTTTTGACGACACCTAGGTGACGGAAAATATCGTTGCAGAAAAATATTCGAAAAGGCTCGAGCGTTGTTCGCTTATCTCGTCGAAGCGCATGATTTCGTTAGCAGGAATAATCTCGCATCGAGGAACGGGAATCGATCCCCAAGCCCTAACGGGATGAAGAGAGGAGCACTAGCAGTCCGATTTAAGATAAAGATTCAATTAAAGATTTCATTCTCGTCGTCTACAGCATCCTTTTCCGTGCAAACAGTTCGTCGTAGGCTTCTCTATTTTCACGTCGACAGCCAACTGCTGAACTCCTCGTTTCCCCTTCTCTACTAAAACTCATTATCCGCAAACGGATTCCCCCGAATGATAGTACAATCACCTGTAAAGCTTCTCTTTGCTGATCAAGCATCTTACTGATTGTCGCTTGGAAACCCATTCGAGACCAAATTTAGACCGTTTCCAGCTTTGCGAGCTAATCAACAAGATCCAAAATGAAACAAATGTTTGGTCGTACTTGTTGTATTTCATTTTATTGCCTTTGCTAGATAAAAAAATCGGAAATGTTTGTTCACTAAATGTAGGATCCGTGTCAGAACAACTTTGCAAGCTCAAAAACAAATACAAAAATCTAAAAAATCTAGACAGTGTTTATTTAAAGTTTGTGACTTCCTAATGAAAAGTTTAACAGTTTATAACTTTCTTAGGATATATCTCAATTTTGATGATGTATACCGAAAATTAAAGACCTCATTTTCAAAACGTCTTAAGTCCATGAAATACAATTTTTCAGGAAACTTTTTTTTTTTATTTATTTGACCATATGGTTTGCATATAAACGTGTTTTTTGAGGCTGTTTTTCAGTAGGAAATAAAAAGTTTTGAGTCTTTAAATAAAATATTTTGAATCAGCGATGCAAAAATAGTTTTCAGAGCCAAAAGTCAAAAGTCAAAAATGATCAAAAGTGGAGATAAGATGTTTTGAAAATAAGTTCTTCAATTGACTCGTTTTCGATTCAGGTAGATACATCAAAACAGACAGACATTAATGAAAAGAATTTATCATGCCAGACATGAAAAAATTTAATTTATGTAGAATAGGTCATCTTTAAATAGGTCAGTCATATGTAGAATATTATACCTTAAAAATTACAGGTACTTGTTCACAATGTTCAATCATGAGAGATTATTTGTCAGATACCTTTACGCGAATCAATTTCAAATTACTGTATTTTATATTTCATTAAGTTACACATCATGTCTTGTGTATTATACTGTATACACAAGACACGTTTTGAATTTTGGTTATTCGAGTAATTATTTATTCTAACGCTCTCTCAGGTGATCTGTTAAGATATTCAAGAACGTTAAAGAGGCTTTCATCATGGAACCAAAGCTGTCGGTTATATTTGCTAAGGCTGTCCATTGTCACTTCAGCAACTTCATCCATCTAGTTGATTATAATGGAACATGGCCAAATGGTCTCATCGATTTCCTCTTCCGTGTTTCGTGTCAAGAAACTTCTCGCATGCAATTTTGTATAGTGTACTCTTAACGTGGTAGCAATGGGATCGATGTTGGATCTTCATAATAGACACGATCGATAGTTACTCACAGGGGCCTACCTACAATACCCCATCATCACGTGCTTACATCTCATCCTTTTCTACACTTGCGTGACTCGAGATCGTCATTTCGTGATAAGAATGTGGACGAGATAATATATAGTTAGTGCAGCAACGCCGATATCTTTTATCAGAATTAGTACACTCTCGTGTTGGTTTTTTGTTGTGTTTTTTTTGGCATAAAGGTGGATGTTAAGGGCAAGGGAAAGAGTTTTAACAAGGATGTTATTTGTTGTTTTATGTTGTGAACTCACCAAATTACCAAATAGTGTAGTTTGTTACCTAGTTAAAAGTAAAAATTTAATGAGGGAATTCAGTGAAGTTGGTGGAAAATTGACACCGCTTCATAAAAAGTTAATTATTATTGACATAGTAATTCTCAGTTGCAAAATTGATTCTCGTAGGTGCTTTTATTCAGTTAGATTTAAAGTTGTGATTTGTCAAGTATTGGTAAATAACTCATTCTCTTTGATAACTGTTTGCTCTGCATTTCACGAGTATGTTTGTTTATGTTTATTTCCATTAAAAATTTTTTATTGCTAAAGTGCTTCACGCTAACTTTCTTGTGTTTAGCTTTGACTGCCGTAGGAAATAAAGAAATTTATATACACAATGGAATCCAGTAATTTTAATGACAGATAATGTTATCAAGCGGTTATTGTTGTATTATAATCAGTCGGTTGCGAAACATTGTTTAATGTTATTTATCTTTTGTTTAATGTTATCAGCCAGTTATTGTTATCAAAAAATACTAGTCTCAAAATGATCATAATAACCAGATTCCACTGTATTTATAGCTAAAAAAGAAGGTGAGATGAAAATTAATTAAAAGTTCTGATTGTTAAAAAGATATTGTTTTTTGAAATTAAAGGTTTGCCCAGAATAACGTTGCATGTAAAAAAATTATAGTTTTGAGTAAATGGCAAAAGAAGTATTCAGCAACACATTGATTGTCACATATTAGGTTCCCAATTTCAAAGTGTTCTATGTATGTTTTAGGCAGGTATGAGTTTGTCTATTGACAGCACTAGCTAGAGCCATATATGAGGCACAGTTTTCCATAATAATATCAATATTGAATTTTTGTAACATACAACGTTATTCCGGAAAATTCTTCAGTTATTGATTGTTAATACACTACATTTCTTTGGTTTAGTTTTGACTATTACGAAACTTTTTTTTTCAATTTTTTTCGAGTTGGTACACTCGGTGAATTCTACAAAAAAAAAATGGGTGAAACGATTGAAAGTTATGATTGTTGATAAATAGAAAAAAACTTTAGAAATTGTTTTTTGTTGATCCATCTTCGCGTGACAACAATTCTTCCCTTTATAGCTGAATAGGCTTTCAGGATCGATATTATTCCTCTGAGTGTAGAAAAATTCGTTGCCATCAGTGGACGGCTAAAAGCCACTTGAAATGTCGTTTACGATGTTTCATCCGCCATCACATTGCAAACTGGTGGACTCTATACCAACTTGCAACTGATGGACCACATGACCCCTAGCTTGGCACATTTCTTTTCGTCTTAATGGTGGAAAAGCCTTGCCAGTTCTTTGATGCCACTGTCGTTTCTGGTTCTTTTGTCGTCGGTGATGCTGTCGAAGTTTTGGGCGACACTTTCAGCCACCGTTTGTCATTCGTTGGTAGATGTCTGTGAGAAGAAAAGGCACTGACTGTAGTAAGATGTACCTTATTTCCTCCCTTGTGCGCAGATGCTTCTCTTCTTCGCCCTTCGGCAATCTCACTACTATAGTCGTTGTACCGGAAAAGGGTGGCAACCATGCTGCTTCTCCCGGGAAATTGAAGCAAAGCAAACACGCTCGAGTCCTTCCAGGTGGAATAAGTGTTAATAAACAACCATTCGTATTTGCATTGGATCGAGGCAAATGCTCCTAGCCGCGGGAAAATGCCAAGTGCGTGGAAGTTTGTTCTTGTTTGCTAAGAGGCGTATGGCGAAAGAAAATTTCCTTTGATGCCGAATTCGAATTCAATCTCGAAAAGCCTCAATGTTTATTAATCGTCCCTTAAGGTTTGATTGATCGTGTTTGCTCATTCGGATTGGCAATGCTCCTGATTGCACTTTTTTTTGAGCAAATTTGTTTTTGCAAACATAAACAAAAATAGGTGGTATACTTAACGGTAGTGCGAACAATACTTTTAAAGTTGTTTGACAGTGAAGAAATAGAGAATGTTTTCGTATGTGACAATAAAATTTCGGTTCTGTTTAGAGACGACTTAGGGCAGATAATGACAGTTCGCGTGTATGCCAGCTTGAATGTTAGAGATAAGAGCGCTACCGTAGTTAAAAGTTGTCGCTTTTAGATTTATTATTAATCTAGTAGTGTAGTAAAAGTGTGTTTTCGTATATGACAACATCATATACGAAAACACTTGTGTTAGTTTCTCGTGTAGAATAGAGCTGACGACTCACGGCTGTTGATGGCAGTTGGCATTTATGACAAGTTGAATGCCAGAGATAAGAGCGCTACTGTACTTAAAAGTTGCAACTTTAACATTCCTTGTTTGCCAAGTTCAAACACGTGAGAGTAGAAAATTACTTTTCTCTGTATTTCATTGTCCAATAACACTTGTTCAATAAGCTGCACATTGCAATGTTGCTAGAGGCACTAGTTGCAAGCTGACTTGGGTGAAATATTGAAAAGCCATGTAGAAGAAAATGAGACAAAAGCCGTCCGATTTAATATCGTCTAGCATAGTATGGCAATCCAATATGAGTCTTGTTGCAAAAGAAAAAATAGAACAAAGTTGGTCGGGTTCTATTTGCATGTCGAACGATGCACATTCAATTGGAAAGGGCAAAACACAAATCCAGCATGTGCTGCTTAACGACCGGAATTACAGAACTTAGTATTGGTGAAATCGAAATGGGAGCGAACACAAAGTAGAATATTCATAGTCATAACCCACGAGAAGAAAAAGTAAGTTGTGCTCTTAAGTGGATCAAGTTAACTCAGTAGAAGTCTTTGCAAAAAATGAAATCGTATTGGTGAAGAGACTCGCTCTGGGATCGGAAACTGTTATTGAATTCATAAAAACGGATGACTTCTCTACAATCTTAACAAGAGACAATTTGACAAAAAGGGAACATCGTTTCTTTACATGATGCTTGTTACGTCCAACTTTGAGTTTCATTTCGTTTTTATTGGGTGACTACATGTACACAAATGGAGATGTCTCGTTTACCTTCTCTTAATGCTTAGATTTGAAAGTTTTTTCGAGCTTTCATGACTTTATGACTTCATATGGATTTCTTCTTTTAGACAATAAGGTTTTATTGTATGCCAATAAAATTATTACACGGGATGATTCAAAACGCACTGGCAAACGTTTACTGTGTGGTAGGATACACCGGAACATAAAAAATCATAAGAACATACGTCCTTCTACGCTTCCCAGTAACAAACAGTACGTCAGTTTCAATATTACACCGCTAGTTTAATCGATATTTTAATATAAAAATATTTATAAAAATACATTTTAACATCCTGTATTCAGATTGACTTGACTATAGCACAAAAAACTTCTTTATGCTTCACTTCTTTTATAGTTTTTATTTTATATCTTTTTTTAACAAAATATATTATTTTATGGCTAAATATCGTTAACAACATAAATATTATTATGAATAGTATGTTTTATATTTTTATAAAGAAGAACAAAAATTAATTACTTATAATGAATGAAAGAATTCATTTTATTAAAATAAGCGTTTTTTTATCCTAAGTAGCAAAATATGATTTATGAAAATCTTAACTGTCAACTTATAAAAGTGGATACACCATACGTTTTTATATTAATTCACGCAAAAGTAATTTATTTTATTTTTAGAGGGGATTAAGTATAGCCATACTGAGTATTACCTTTAGTTTCAACTAAAAGTTGTTCTCAACTGTTTTCAACTTTGCAAGTATTTCATAGTAAAGTTTTTGTGAAAAACAAAACAAAAACAAAACCATCCGACAATTTCATTTCATTATTTTCAAGAATTTAAAATTCTCCTCTTTTCACGTGGCTTAAGGACATGCACCTATTTACCTAGCATCTTTGTTAGCAGGGTCATTTTAATCTAGATAATGTCTTTCATCTCTTAAATGTTGTGCGCGGCTGCTTTTATTTGTTTAACTTGGAGACCGAAAAGTTCAAAGTCAAACGTCGTTGGCTTTGCTTGTTCATTTTGTGGTTCATTCAATCTGACCATTCCTCGTGTGTGTGTGTGTGTGTGTGTGTGTGTGTTTTATCAGATCAATTACTTGAGGTTATTTTTTTGTTTTCATCACTCGTGATCGGATAGTTTGCTTGTTCTTCAAGTGAGCTCAGATGTTCACTAACAAAATACATAACTTTTTATACGATTTCTTTTATATCCAAAGTTTCGAATTAGTGTTTGGATGCCAGAACACGAGATACATTTTTTTTCGAGCAAAGTATATAAAAAGAAATAGAACAAAATAATAATAGTAACAAAACAAAAGGAAAAAAAAGGAAACCCAAGAAAACAATATGAAAGATCAAAAGTCTATCGACAAAACTAAGATAGCGACACATCACACCAACACCCAGAATAGGATTTTTTATCATTAGCTTTCTCATATAAAACAAATAAAAAAAATAGGTTCTTTGCTTAATCTTTCGCTATGATGCAATAATCTTTGCAACTTCTTCCTGGTGACTTTTTGTCAATCATGTCTTTTTTTTTATTCAAATCGGGGATTTTTTGAGATTTATATGTGTAAGATTACTTCATATTTCGATGGGTGTTAGAACGACAACAAAAGCTTTTTCCCTGGGGGAATGCAGTCTCGCAATTTTTTTTCACTCTCCCCCCCCCCCTTTTTTTCCACCTATTTTGCTCGGATGAAGGGGGTAGAAAGAGGCATTGTGATTTGGCGTTTACTTATTCATGCCCTCTCTTTCCAATAACCCACTGTCAACCCACTATTCCAAAAGCAGGCTGGGGGTGCAAAAATCGATAGCGAGATTTTAAATTTTAAAACGGTAGATAATGCTCGGGTTGGGTGGGAAATTTGCAAGTGTTCATTCCACTATTCTGCCCCCATTCATTGCTTTGTGGAAAAAAATATATGAATATTTCGGTTTATATTTATGAATATTTTAACTGGTTATGTATATACTGTACATACATACACTGGTGGCTATTATACGTAGTTGACATTAATTTTTTTGTACGTTTATTGTTCGTTTTGACATATTTCAACGGAATGTTTTGGCATCGTAGTATAAGAGCAGACTTTGTTTTACCAGAAACGTTTTTTATCAACAACATCTTTTAACAACTGATGTTGGAATAGCTTAGAAATAGATTGATACTTCGTTTTTCAATAGCTTTAGAGAGGACAACTAAAGACACATGGGGCATTGAAATCATTCAACAATGATTGGAAATGTAAGCTATGACACGTCATTTTTCTGCAAGGTTTCTACATTATAAAACACTAGTTTTATAAACTAAAATGTGACTTGTGTTATTATGATTGTGTTAAGTTCAATCAAATAATTTCAAATCAACAGAGCATTTGTACAAAACATAAGACTGTGTGAACTGTAACCTCACTAGTTAGTAGCTACAAAAGTACGATGATGTATTGTAAAAACCTTTTGCAGGTTTAACATTTTCAGTGAGTACATTCGTCATCATCGTTAATATACTGTACATAAAAGAGAAAGTTTGTGTGTGTTTGTTCGCTATGCACGCTTAGGGGGGGGGGGCACTTTGACCATTAGGGCCAAATTCTGCGCAGTTATTTTATAGATCTCAGAAAATTAATGGGTTTTAGCCCCCTTCCGTCTCACCAATATACTGTTGCCTGAACTCGTTTTCCAACTTTGTTCCCTAATAGCTTTACTGCAATGCTACCATGTTTTTTACATCATGCTGTATGCCGTTATTGATGACTTTATTATTAGTTATCAGCTTTATTATTTGAATGTTTTTTAAAGCAATTGTTTTTTTTTAAATCAAATGTTTTTTACAATTAAATTTTCCCGTGCAACACTGAATAAATCAGGTTATAGATTATACATATACAGGGAGTCCCAAACTTACTGTTTATTTCGTTGAATAGAGTAAAACTTTCAGACAAATCTTTCAAACCATTGAGGCATTTTCTATACAGTGGGAATAATTTTTGCTACCTTTACTATTATATACCCATGAGAGTTTAAGTAACTCGTCAGTGAGCCGGAATTTTTTTCCCCATTTTAAAAGAAAAGGCATCATCGTTTTCTCGATCTCATTGTGGCGCTTGCGTGCATTTTCAACAAGGTTTCGTGCTTTGAATATAAATGATGTAGTGGTACAATATTGGCCACGGTGCAATCTGGCTTAGTGGAGTGTACTCAATACCCCAGCAGCAAAGAACGACGACCTAGTGGAGAAGACGTTGTTACACTTCCCTATTACGTCGGGAGGAAGCTGTGCATTAAGGAGTCATTCTCTTTGGCCCATTCTCTCACTACTCTTCTGTCTCTGCCCCGAAGGGAGTGTTGATGACCGAGGCTATCTCGACGCCTGTCCGTCGGATTAGGGGATTTGCCCGGAATTTTCCTCGTGCTCGCGACCAGAATTACATCGATTGGACCCATAGGCTGGAGACCAGGCATAGGGAGATAGGGAAAACCTCATCGGCTTTTGTCACGCGAGACTATAATGCTTTGTGCTTACTGTAAAACTTGGCTGGAATATTCACCTAACGATCCGGGGATTCTCATCAGCATAATTCTTTATAATGATCGTGACGGTGTTTCGGTTATCGTGTTAAAAAGATGATGCGCTCTTATCAACTTTTTTAAAGAGTTTTTGTGTGAGAAACCTTCAAGTCATTATTTTTTGTTACACAAAGTGTCATTACAATTTTGAGGCTGTAATAACTAATTAACGATGTTTGAAGTTGTAGAATAACGTGATTTAGTCACCGTTAAATTATTATAAAAAGTGTGGATGTATCACCAAAAATAAGTGGGTTTTTTTTGTTGTTAATGACGATGGCAGATTTAAATTTATATATGGAATATCCATTTGTCAACTTTTTGTTAAAATATTTGTGTAAGAAAGTTCAGAAAAACTTTTGTTATACGAAATGTCATAAGGATTTTAAGGTTGCATCGACTTAAGAAGTTTTGAAATTGTATAGCAAGGTATATTGGTCACTGATAAATAATCAGACAAATATTATTAGGAATTCTACAAGGTGTTCTATGAGATATGATATATTAATACATTGAATAGTACCAAAAGTACTTTTTTTGTTCTAATAATGCTGGAAATATACCAGAATATATATGGGTGTCTATTATATGAGTGTAACAATTTTGGAGTTGTACGTGATTCTTGAATTGAACAGATTCGGGCAATATAATGATAAGCCACAATTTTAAAATTGTTTAGGAAAGTCTTTTTTTAGTGAAAAACTTTATAGAGTATCATAGTGAGCAACAAAATCATTCTTTACATCAGGACTTCTCAAACTGCGGGTTTTGACCCCCAAAGGGGTCGCGTAACTAAATGTGTGGGTCAGAAAAAATTAACTAAAATGTACGAAAAGAATAAAATGCATGTGTAATGTTTCACATATATAGTTTTTATTTTATAATATATTTAAAGTAAAAAATAGGTTTTTGTAATGGTTTGATTTGTATACTTACTTTTCTGGAGTTCGCATAAAAGTTTTGTGGCGTAAAAGGGGGTCGCTAATGGAAAAAGTTTGAGAAACGCTGCGTCTATATTATGCTGATATTTTTTAAAAATATCATGAAAGTGGTAAAGTAACAAGTTAGAAACAGTATCGAGGAACAGTTTTAAAATGTGGCTCATCATCATATTGCCCGAAGCCCGTCAATTTATGTATCAAACATAATGGTGAAACTATTTTGTCTTGAATCACCCTGATATTAATCCAACTTCATTTCATTATTATTCATAACAAAGCGGCGTGTTTTCATGTTTACAGGTATTTAATATATTCTAATAATGCTTGCCTAATTGGATACTTTGTATTTTCTGGTTGCAGTATTGCGCAAATGTCTTATGTAAAAAAAACACACTCAGTGAGTGACACTAATCTATTTTTCCAAAATGATCATCTAGTAAAATTTCTGTTTACTCATGTTCAAAAGTTATAAGACGATAGAGAAAGTTAACACATGCCTGATCAAGGTATGAATTGCAAAGTTCACAAAAAAAAGGAGAAAATTTGATTCCTCTAAAAGTTCATACAAAGAAAGGAAACAGTCACTTTTTTATGTCATTAGCAAAACCCACACGAAAACTTTAAAGAAATTGAACAACTCGAAGAATAATGTTATATGGTAAGCGTCTAAAAGAAAAAACATTAAGACACGGGCATTCAAAAATTTGGAAGCATTTTTGAAAACGACCATAGTTCTTTGGCCATAAAGCTCGACTCATTCGGCGTGACACACAACAAAATAATGGTCGCAGCTTCTCCTTCAGCATAGCAAACTGGTGTCAGGGGATTCATTGCTTTTTTCTTCGCTATGGCAAGATACTTTCTTCCTTTGCGACTTCAGAACCAAATCCATAACATTTTCCGAATCGGAAAACTATAAATTGCGTCCCCGTTGTGTCACTATAGGCTTTCTTACACGTGCAAAAAAAGAGCCACACTGAAAGAACACATAGCACGTTGTCCGCATCATAATTCCATGCAAAGCAGCTAAAGCTCCAAGTTGTGTTGTTAGAAATTTATGAAAGTGTAGTCGTTCACTATACGGTCCACGGATAATTATTGTCGCAGCAATATCAAAAGAGGGGGATAAAATGTTGGGTTTCCCATTAGTTAGGGATGAAGGGATGAGAGGAACGGAATAGAGAATGTTTTATTTTTTGTTTCTTAAGAAAGGATTTTTGAGCCAAGATTTCAGTGCCAAAGTCTTCACTCTTCATGAAAGAAAAAAACAAGAGTAAAGTAGGCTTAATTGAAGTTTATGTTCTTGAAAACAATACTAGGTATGATGGACGCGACTATTAAACATTCAGCCTAAAGTAAACCAAATGACACTATTCTATTATAAAGGAACATTAGGCTACCCTAAGAAGTGTTCGGTATGGGAGAAACTCATTAGGGAAAAAGAAATCTTAATTGAGAGCTATTAGTGACCGAGATCTTAAATGTTCATTCATAGTTTCCCCCAGAGAATGAACCTAGGTTTTCCCTCTACAATTAAGCTTTTTTATTGACTCGTATTACAGTACTTCCCTTGTGTGATAGTTTGTATTCATTTTTAAAGCATTCTGACTACGCATACAGCGCTCGATTTATGCGAATTCCTCACATGCAATTTATATAATATGCGACAAGACAAATGTTTTATATACTATTGATGAGCAAAAAATACTTCGCGATTATGCAATTCGACACGTCAGTGTACAAGTTTAATGAGTCTTAACAATGAAGTTTTAACACTTCATGAGAATTTGAATTAATGCGATTTTCAATTTATGCGTGGTTTCCGCAGAATGCAACTCTCGCTTAAATTGACGAACTTGGATATTTCTACTATGAGTAACGAAAGGAAATTAACTTACTGTACATATTAGATATTTATGTAAAAAGCTGACATTGCAAGCATCTTTAACGTCTAACTTGCCACTTTCATTTTAGTTCCTGAAGTTTATGATTAACTTTGCGTCATTTACTTTGAAAAGAGATCAATAAGTTAATATGTAAACTAATTAGTATAATTTTTAATGAACTTCGTTTTCTGCGAGAAATTCAGTTGCCATTGCTTATTTATTCGAGTTACTGAAATTGAAGTTCTATATGATTATTTTATGCCATTAATCATCATGTATGATGATCAAATTAGCAGAAGATTATGAGAGAATAATTGAGGTTAAAAACGAAATAAGGGTTAAAAAATAACAAGAAAACCTGCATTTTTAAAATTTGCTGGTTCGTCCGCTTAAGATCTTAACCTTGCCTAAGCTCATAAAATTTCAGACTTAAAGAAATTTCTTGTTTAATCTATCACTCAAATTCAATCAATTCTTCAACCAGTCTACTCATAGTAGTCTTCATACATCTCTTAAATTTTATGTTCCTTTTGACCTTTCTGATAAAATAGGAAATTGTTATTTTTATAATGTTTTCTACAACTGGAATTTGTTATCTCTAAGACTGAAAATATACCATCCATCCAAACTAAAATTTTAAAATCTTTAGGATTTTTTCAGTTTCACTTTTCCAGCACATCAATTGTACTGATTGAATGTTTTCTTTATATTTTTTGTTCTGTTGATTACCTTAGTTGAAATAAAAAATAATAATAAATGTTTTATAAATTTTTTTGCGCTTTTTACATACTCTTTTGTAGCACTTGCCGAACTTTTTAAAAGTCATGTTGAGTTAAAAGTATTTTATAATAAAGTGATCTTTTTCATTAAAAATGCCAAACAGGGGTAATGTACTAAAATTCATTGTTGGAAATATTATCAATGAAGAAAGTAACACCATCTAGAAAAGACTATAACGCTGGCGGGAAATTAAAATAGTATTCTTCACCGTTTGGTTTCTAATGGAGTTCTGAAATTTAAAAAAAAAAAAGTCAACAAAAACTAACAAAATTGCAAAGCACAGATGATGAGGAATTACTTTTCACCAGAGAAGATTTGGATAATTATGTTGAGAGGAAGAAACTTTCTCTTTTTTTATATACATTAAGATCACTAACGAA
>JAQIWH010004465.1:0-16945 GCA_034695005.1 Cryptops parisi | reverse complement strand
CAAGTAAACTTTGTAAATATGTAGTCTAATAATTACAAATTACGTCGCATTTAGTTTTTGCTTTCTTTTATCTATTTAAAATGACTGACCAATACCACTGTTTTCGAGTGATAAAAATAATAAATAGGGTTAAGGTAAGAAAACTCGGATGTGTTAGATAAAAAGTATACTTTGCATTTTTTCTCTCTATGTAATGGAATTTATCTTCTTTCTTTTGGGAGGGGGGGGGTTAGGTTGGTGACGTCCTTTTGTGTTGTTAAGGGTCGTGTTCAGCGTGGAAGAAAAATGGATGCCAAAGTGTGAGTGGGTGGGTGTGAGTAAGGGAAAAATAGGCAAACTGGCGGGTGTCATATGCGTATTTGTCAAGTGGGTTCCGTTGCAAACGCGATCAGTTTGCCCTTTGACCTTTCTCCATCCGTCAGTGACGTTGAGATGTGTGCAGAAAAAAATGGTTCTCGACCCCTTTGGTGTTGCCAGTTTTCGCCTTCTTTTAAAGAAAATGCATCTTGTTGACACATTCAAAGTTTTTTCAAATTCTATTAGATTTTCTATCAAGTACAAGTTTTTTAGTATTTTTTTTTAAGTTGGTAGGTGTGTTGTTGTTGTTGTTGTTGTTTAAATAAAATGTGTTTTTATTGAAATATAAATGCAGAGATTGAGTCGGAAAATGGAAAAAAGTTATTTTACATAATATACTTTATGCGTATAGAAAAAATATTGACATTTATTTTTTTTTACCTTAAATGATTAGGTTTTACTATTCAAGACGGTAGATAGGTTATTGTTTAAACCGAAAACGTTACAGAGATTAAGTCAATAATTGAAACAAAAAGTGATTTTTTTTCATAAGATGAACTGAATCTGCAATTGCAAAAGATGCTACGAAGTAGTATGAAAAATATAGAAGTGGACCCCTGCTGTAGCACGAAGATGCATAACTAAAACATTAACATATTTGTAATTATTTTTGTTTAAAACCAACCAACAAACCTACTAACCAATCAACCAACTCCATTTAGTGACAGGTTGCTACAAAAAACGTTTAGACAGATCTGGATAATTATTATTATAAATCGTTTTTTGTAATTTTTTCTTGGTTAATAATGATTTTAGTAATTTCATGAATCCTTTGGTTTGTCTTTTAATTTACTACGTTTTGAGAATTTTGTTTATTTTACTATGTTTTTAAGATCATGCTGTTCTATGGTTATGCCCGACAAATAAAATTATAGAACAAATATAAATTGTATTATAAGAGGTATTCGATTTATGCGATGGTTACGTTCTGTGCCAACCTGAAACGATGCATATATAATATATAATGAAAAATCGCATATATTGAAACTTCCATGAAGTGTCAAAATTTCAGCAGTCGTGCACCACTCCACAGAATAGCATGACAGAAATGTTTGAGTCTATAACGAGCATTGGGGAAAATTTCTCTCAAAAATTGCACATAAAGAACTCGCATAAATTATATAAAATTAAATTGTATTACGAAATGTGTAAATAACAGATTCTTCTTCGAGTTATAAGCTTGAGAAAAACGTCAAAAGGTTAGAGAAATGAAATTGTAATACTGAAAGGAAAAAATAGAAGTTCTTGGTTCTTGTGCAAGAAGAAGAATAAGAAAAGATGGAGGTCGGTTAGAAATCATTTCTCATCTCGCAGAATTACGTCTATTAGGCGCGGAAAAATGCACTCGTTTTACTCGAGCAAATTGAATTAGGAGACCCAAAATGGCGTCGGCACGTGGCAAGCTGAATCCCAGGAGTTATTACGCGTAAATCACGTGCTTCACCAACGAGCAGATTGTGACGCCTGAAATTAATTTGCACACAAAAAACCCGAGAGTAGAAAGGTGAGGGGAAGGGGAAAATAAAATATAAAAAAGAAGAGAAAGAAGTAAAAGAAAGAAAAGGTTACTATCACCTCTCCTCGAGCGAAAGGCGCTTTTGACTGCTTTTCATCCGAAAACAAAATACCTGTCTGGAAGATTTTGACAAGGTCATGAATCTTTTTTGAATGTTGAGTAGTACGAAGAAGCACCTGTGTGTTTTTTTTTAAAAGAACGAACGAACGAGAGGAGAAATAACGGGGATTGGGTTAGGAAAAAAATAAAGATGACATGCCCCCTCGTTATTTCCGTGGCGAAATAATGGAGTCGGATAATGGGGTCATGTTGTTTTGCAAAGGTCCGAAGTTCAAGTTGTTATAAGAAGTTATGTATATTCCAATAACGCTATTGTGCAACGATAAACATTCTATAAAATGTTCGATATATGCGATTAACCTGCAAAATAAAACTCAGAATCAGGTACAAGCAATTATCAGAAGTTGGTCGGGTTATCAGGAAAGTACCGAATCCGATTATTATGATCAGTTTGGGTCCAGTGCTTTTTGATAACAATAGCCTGCTTATAACATTAACCAGTGTGTTGGGACCGGCTGATAATAATAACAATTGCCGATTATATCCGTGATTATAATTACCGGATTTCATTGTATGCACTGTAAGTTACTGAAATGTACTTACTTGTACAATGGCTTTTCAACGATTATTGGTTGGTTTTAGGTCCGTCAAATAATCGATTTTCGTGAAATAATTAATGTTACTATTAACCCTACGCTTACTATTGGGAAGCTTTAAAACGATATTTCTACCGAACTAATCACGCGAAATGATTATCTTTTAATCGCGATAAATTCATTTTTCGCCATTTTGACGAATTATTGTTCACATGGTCGAACGACTCACACCAGTTAGATAATCGATGACAATCGTCGAAAAATTGATGACAATTGTTGGATAATCGATTTATCGTTGAATAGTCGATGTTTTACGATAGTCGAAAACTTTTAGTCAATGACTTTATGACGTTATATTTTATATGATGTCATGTGTTATTATATAATTTTTTTTTCAGGAATATCAAAATTCTAAGCTGAACTATTTCTGAAGTAATCACATTGAAAAGTTACACTAATTTGAATCTTCCGCTACGGTAACGTTGGTTTCGCGGTAACGTTGAATTTCGAAAACTTTTCTATGGGATAACCCAAAAATTTGGTTCACTTTTTTAAAGTATTATTACTATTGCTTTTATTTTTACTAGTAAACGATATATAGCTTGGTCTCACCCAAGTGGTTATAAAATACAGATTCATACATTCGTTTCGTAAGGGTTTTATGTTAGCTAATGAAACTGTCTTGAAAGTAAATGAGATTTGGAATAGTTGATTCTTTCCCAAGGGGAAGTGTATTCTTTTATTTTCCCCGTTAAAAACGAGAGGTTTTAACCACTTTCTGTTTGAGCTTGAAATTTCACGTTTAGAGAAAAAATCAGATTTTATTTTGTCCTTCATTCTTCCAGAGAAAAAGTATAGTACAGTCGTCGTAGTAAAAAATTTACAAAAGAGGAGCTACAAAAAGCCGAAACACGTTTTGGCGACGTGGAAAATAAAAGTGTAGCTTTTATATTCGGCGCAAGTGTTTGAAGTGCGCATGCGCCGCTGCTTTGTTCTTTTCTATGTATAGATATATTTTTTTCTTCTTTTAAACTCTGTCTTTTTCTTTTCCTTTTCTTCTTGTGTTTCTGAACGACTTTGCAGCTGACGAATATTTTAATGTCCCATTATCCCCCAAGAGGGCGATGTTGCCAGAAGATTAACTGCCCCATAAATTCGCCTGTCTAATCCGGCAAGTCTTCCTTTTCCCGACCCATACACGATAACCAGATGATGGAAAGAAGAAGGAAAAGAAAAGGAGAAAAAAACCTACAAAAGGAGGAAAGGGAAATAAAGTCGAAGAATTGGTCGATGTAACGCTTCCAGTCACGGACACGTGATTTCCGAGGATGTTTTTCTACCCCCCACTTGTTATTTTTTTCCCCACCCCTTCTTGGGTGTTATCTTAGCGAAGTGTCTTTTTCGATGAATGGGATTCATTTTCCGCCATGTTTGTTAATTAGGCGCAGGGTTTATTGAGATGTTTAGGGTTCCCATTTGAGAGGGTATTTTTTTTCTAATGGGGATGAAGAGCTCTTATAATTTGTTCGACGTGGTGGTTTAAAACTGGATTGAAATCTCACCAAGGGGAAGTGAAAAAAAACAGCCGTTAAAATTAACATTGGCTACACTAAGGCAGCTTTTTGAAACTTTCAGACGAACGATGAGAAAAAAAACACGACAATTTTATAATAGGTTAAATTTTCATATTTTTGTAAGTCTGCTACAAACACTTAAAAATACAACAATAGAAAAACTTGGATGAGTTTTTGTATTTTGATATCAATAGTTTTTTAATTCAAATTTACCGCGAATTTGTTTTGTGACGTCATTCACCAATCAATGACGTACAAGCAGTTTTGTTTATGCGGGGAATTTGAATATTTGAATTTAGCATTTAACCAACTCAACTTGGACATTGTTTTTTATAATACACTTTTTATAATACTATACGACTGTCATATAATTGAATTTGTTTTAAAATTCACCTACTGTTTTTTATCAACACAATTTTGAAGGACGAACTGAAAATGATAAAAATCAAATTGTTTCTTCCTTTCAATAAACAAACAGCTTCCGAGTCTGTTTTTTCTTTGACGTATATCATTTTTTGTGTCGGAATGGCAAAGATTTTGCATTCGATTTCTTTGTGTCCATTGGTCCATTGAAGGTCGTTGGCGAAACCAATTGCAGGGAAGAACATAAAAAAAATGTGGAAAAAAAAATCACGATCGTAAACGTTGGTCGACATTGGCCAACAGCCCATAGTTTTATATCTTTGCATTTCGTGGTCGTTGCACTCAGTGTCACCGCAGTTTGTAAGCGAATACCAATAACCTATTCTAATGGGTGCCGCTTTAGAACTTGGTGGTGGTGACATCATAAACTTCTGAACTTTTTCGGAGGGACGAGGAAAAACCTTTCTTTTCTTGTCTTTTGTGGTGGGTAGCTACTTTTTTTACACTCCGTGACGTTGGTTGTAAATCATGGAACTGTATAACATTGAATGAGATGCTTTTTTAGTGTTTTCCAACTTTGCGACTTTCGGAACCGACAAAAGTTTGTCCTTCGTGCGAAAACGTCAACTCTTACATACTCGTGTAGCTGATGTAAGCAAACAAATGGTAACTACATTTAAAATAGAATCCTTTTTAGGGGATTCATTGTATAAGCCTCATATTGTATTTTATCTTTTCTAACTGTTAGCGAAAATGCAAGCATGCCCCGATTTACGTCGCTTTACTGTAACAGCGCCACAAAAATAATTTTGTAATAAAAAACTGATATTCCAAAAACCTTCGATACTGGGACAAAGTCTAGTATTAGCTCTTTCATCCAAGTCTCCAAAATCACACCTTTTTTTTACTTTCATGCGCATTGACAAGTGAAAAAAGACTCACTCTACGACTCTTTTCGATCTACAGTGGTGGGCCATGTCCCTAATTTTCCGTCATAGTGGGGTATGTTAGTAATTTCGACGTTTCATTTTCTGTGTTTTATCATCTGAATATTGGAGTTACTTAATCAACTTTTAAGATTGGAATCGATTGAGAATTCGTTTCGGTGGTCATCTTTCTTTTTCAATTTTTCATTATTATTCAATCAGTTCCAAGTTTGGATACCGAGAAATGTAATTCGTTAGGTTGAAAGGTGGAGATTAAGTTAGAGGAATAAAAACGAGAAAAAAAAGACGTGTCGTATTAGCAATTGGAGAACTGTTAAAAAAAATGTAGAGCGTCAGTGAAGCTTCCATTTTTCATTTCTTTCCATTTTGACTCGACTGCCAACTCGAGATTTGGAACGATTTTTATTCGTGACGAAATTGTTCCCTCGCTCACTGGCGAAGAAAAATGGCATCGCTTGCGCTTTGCTTCTCATTAGCCCAAAACTTGTCCTCTTTCTTCTCCCTTTTCATTCTTATTTTTCTTACTATTTTTTCTCGTTCTTTTATCCCCAAGGAGGAAAACAATAAGGAAAAGTTATATCGCTATACTGTAGATGGATCGAGTTCACCTTTTCTTAACCAAATGTACTGAAAGCTTAAGACATTACGCCGATGTAATTTATTTATATATTTTTTCGTTTCTTTTGTAAGTTCTTAAAAACCATTAAGTGGAATTTTAAAATGTGAGAGGTTTTTGTATGTAGAATTGGAATTCATGAATTCAGCATTTTTTAAATGTTTGGTGTTATTAGTTACTACAAAGTTTATTCTTGAATTTTATAATTTTATACGTGGATACAGTATATTAGAATAAAATATTTGAAGAAAACATGCTAATTATTATTATTGGGACAAGTTTATTTTATTTCATTTTACATATAATTATCCAGTATAAATACGTGCTTGAGGTAGAAAAAATGTAAATCAATTTTACAATAAATAATCATGCAGTAAAACGGTTACATAATAAATTTATTTTTGGATTATTTTTGTCTCGAACAAGTACAATCCTTACAATAATTGTGTAAGTGTGTCAATTTGAAATGTGTGTGCGCTCCAGGAATGTAGAGGGTTAGCTTTCCTCTTTGCTTCATCCCGTAAACATGTGGTGAGAAGACCGTAGGAGAAAAGGTTAGGGTCACTTACACTATCACTGGGACACTCCCTTGAGGCAGTAAAAAGTGTGAAAGAACGACTAAGCTAAAAAAAGTACCAAAGTACCAAAATAAATAATTGTTCGTTATAATTTTTCAAGTATATACTACAAGGTGTTTCAAAAGTATTGTTTACTTCAAAAAGCAAAGTGAGAGTTCTATCGCCACCAGAAATGGCGCTGGGCTAACCACAAAGTACTGTTAATTTATATTTATCAATATTATTGAAACAGCTTTAACAAAATATACAGCTTACTTCCGTTAAACGAGATTCAGATTTTACGCGTTTTGTAATTAATAATTTATATAATTTCAGAACCGAAGTCCATAATACAAAAACGTAAAGTGTTCTTCTACAGTTGTGACGTTAAATTTCAACAGTGATAACGATCAATGTCATGAATGACTAAATTGTGGTATCACACTTCGATTGAAAGTGTAATGTTTTAACAGTTTAATATTTAAAATTTATAGATACAGTGTATAACTATCCTTTGTAAATTCCTAATGCGTTACGCTTATTTTTTGTTTATCGAGCTAATTATTACTTGTTAAAAGGATAAAAATGATTGACAAGTTAATAACAGCAAAACCTGTTTTTGGAGTGTTAGAAATTGCATTTTTATTACACGGGAACAAAGTTACGTTGGGTGCCACAAGATGGCGAGCTTATCATGGCCATCTCGTGAGAAAAATTGGAATTAGTGTCTGTTTATTAAAACTAGAGTACATTTAATTAAAACAAGAATACAGCTTCTTTAGGAGGGGGTTTTTGTAATTGCTCTATTTAGATGTGAGAATTTTTTTTCAACATATTTTTTTTTTTGCAATTAATGCAAAGTTCATTAAGGCAAAATCATTATATATTTTTTTTTATACACACGGGGTTCTTCTTCTTTAAGTATGAGAACACCACTTTCTCTTTAACTGGAGGAAATTATTTTTTAGAAAATTAACTCTCAGAGGAAGCAGGAAGGGTGAAAGGGGAAAAAAGATGGGAAACGTTGATAACATTTTTTTTAGTTGAATAAAGATTCAGGTAGGTTGTTTTTTTTTATACCTCAAGTTGAAAAAATGAAAGATTCGAAGCACCATTACTTTTTCCAAAATCACTTTTTTTCCTTTAAATTATAAAAGTTTTGAAGAAAAAAGTCGACCACCATTGATTGGACACTGTTGATTGCTTTTGCTACTAGTAGGATTATAGTTTGTCAAAATGTCGAGGTCACGTGATCACAGAATTGGAGTCAAAGCTTCATTAAGGCTTGTTAGACTGACGTAGGATGTTTATTGATCGTGTGACTGACACGTTACAACCTTCCCATTAACCCTTTGAACTCATTCTGGGGATGGGTGAAAACTGATGTTCAAGTTGGTTTTTTTACGTCTCGGAGCGAAAGAAAATGCTTAACCGAAAAAAATAAAGTTAAATTCGCTAAAGGTGTTTGTTTGGCAAGGCAGAGCGATGTTTAGAAGAGTCGAGTTGTTTGACGAGTCTTTAGGTGTTTAATGAATCGTACTTTGAAGATGGCTGATTATGTCAAAAGGGCTCGAGCAAAAATCGAAAGAGGGAAAAGCGGAATCTAATTAAAAGCCCGAATGTTAATTTTCTGGTAGGTTGGTAGGAATCTTTTTTGCAGGTCAAAAAGGTCGTCATAGTTCATTTAACCATCGACTTTATCTTAGGTGTAGTCTACTTAAAAGGATAAAGTGAGAGTCTTTCTAAAAGGAGAGTTTGCCAATTTGCTCGACACTCGCTCTTTGTTCGTCATTTCAATGGCGCTAGTAAGTTAACTGCATGAATGAATTGCGTAGGATGAGCATCCTTGATGATTACCGCTTAACATCTCACTTCACTTTCAGAAAACGATTCACCGATAATTTCATACAGAATAACATAACCTAACGCGATATAAAAAGTGTTTTATAAACTTAAATATATTTAGTAGTAAGGTATACTACAAACACACTTTCAAAATCATATGTACAGCCTAAGTTATATAGGATGGTAAACACGTAGTCATAATTGCATACGAAGGTGAACATAAAATAGTCATAATTATATAAATATACAGCGGAAATTATAATTACAGGGATCTCAAATTACAGTGCATCTTCACGTGATGCAGCACGGGTCACCTCATTATCTAATTGTTATTAAATGCAAAATTTTCCTCCTCCTCCTCACCAGTTATGTTGCTATAGAAACAACTGTGTGTATTTTTTAATTTAATGATAATGTTTTCCCGTTTCAAGTTTTTATTCCCATGTGTAGAAGAGGTTGTTGGCAGTAGAAGAGGCCGTGGGTTGTTTCTAAAACGTGTGTATTTTTAATAAAAAATACTGTAACGAGTATAACGAATATTGCGCAGCAATATGAGCTAAATGAATAAATAACTTTCTCGTCATTTTTGACGGGCTATTTACTAGTAGTTATATAAATGTACATTTTTTTATTTTGTTGGTACTTTTTTTTACTTTTTGTAAAAGTTAGTTTGTCAATTCTTTGTTTGAGTAATGTAATTCTGTAAGTTGTTTTCTGGCATTGCGTTTCCGTATTGCAGTGAAGCTTCATTGTACAGCGCGCTTCATTAAAAAAGTAACGCATTATTGTAATACACATTTGAAATACGTGAAGCATGTGTTGCGTTTAATGGGTAGTTTCATGTATAACGTATTAAAACGGTATTACAAGAAATATTAAAGTTTCTAAAAAACATAAATATAATCTATTACATTCTGACTGAGGCAAAAATGTCTTGTTTTTCGTTAATGATAACTTGACGTTATAAGTGCAGTATAGTGATATTAACCACGTACCATTTTATTTTCTGTGTGTATAATTTACTGATTCACTAACAGTACTTTTGTAATAACTAATGAGATTAATCGAAATTGAATATGAAGTTACGTAGTACAGTGGAATTCAGTTATTATAACCACGGATAATGTTATCAATTGGTTATTGTCATCATCATCAGTCGGTCCCAACACACTGTTTAATGTATTTTTGTCAATTGTTTAATGTTATTAGCCGGTTATTGTCATCAAAAAGTACTAGTCCCAAAGTGATTGTAATAATGGTATCCTACTGTATAAGTTAGTTAAAACTCAAATTTCAAATGATGAAATACGGAGAAACTAGTATTTTTATTTTTATTTTATAGAGAGTTTAGTGACAATTTTTGTTACTTATTTGCAGCTCTTTTCCACTGGAAATTAATTTTAATAATTAAAAACGTATTTGAAAGAGTAGTGATATTATTACCGTGCACTGGAGATAATTACACCAATTTTGAAATATATTTTTTTCCATATTTTTGTTATGATAAATTAAAAAATCTTATTGTTAATATCGTGCATAAAATAACTATTCTAATAAAAATGAAGGTGGTATCACACACAAAATAAAGCTAATGAAACTGGAGCCCGGGTTAGCATGGACACCACACTATCGATATCGACGATCATCGTGTCGATAAATATACATTTTGATCAGTATTGACTTTCAATAAAAATATTCCGTTGTCGGGGGGAAAAGTGTTAACGCGAATTGGGGGGGTTGGTGGGGGTGATGGTGAAAACGATGGAGAAGCGGTAAAATTTTCCAAGTCGTAGAAATTTTGGAAATGTGGCGTTGGTCGTCGTTTGTTTGTGTCGGTGATATTTGTTTTAAAGAGTCGGACGGGGTAGCAGCTGCGTGGAAAGATGAAGGGTTTTAAAGCGCGTGCGTTGTGTGTGTTGGTTTTCTGATCATCGGCAAGGCAAATGGCAGTCGTTGGACCCATTAGTTGGTTGGAGGAAACGCGAGCGGGCACGAGATTTGCACAGCTCGTATTTCAGACTGGGGGGAAAGGGGAATGGGAAGAGGGGAGGGGGAGGGGGTTAGAATACTAGTAGAAGGTAAAGAGAGAAAGAGAAAGAGAGTTGCTCGGTCGCTAGCTAGCCTATTGCATCAACCAAATGAAGGGCTTTTATTTCAATTAGGCTGTCAGACGAGAGCGATAATTTGCGCGATAAACGTAGCTTCCCGACCGCGATATTTTAAAAACACTGAATGACAACGGCGGCCCGGAAGCTGAGGGAATTAAGAAATTTACGCGCGCTAATTGCGTCTAATTGCACGACTTCCGTCGTTGTCGTTTTCTACGCGAAGTGCAAAGAGAGAGAGAGAGAGAGATAGAAATAGGAAGAGAAGAGAGAGAAGTTAGTTGTTAATTCAGCGACGACACAATAGGTCTAATAGGACCTCCGACCGAACGCTTGATTTAAGAACCAATGGGGAGTAAGGCTTTGTTGTTGTTAATGAGGAGTTCGGTGCGTGGATTTGAGACTTAGAAAGAATTTTTGAAACGGTGCTGTTTGTGTGTATAAAATTATTATCGACTGTTTTTAGTATTACGTTGAGTAAGATAGGGGTTTCGAATGACTTAAGAAAAATTTGCCAACCACCTGAGGAGGAAGTCGTGGGATACTGTTGCTAGGTAGTGGTATCCGGTGGTTGGAGAAAGGTAACCATGTTGAATAAGAACTTCATGTTGGAGCGGAATTTGGTAATTAAATGAGATGGAGTTTCCTAACCATCAATACATGTTATTGAAAGAAGTTTCATGTAATTTAGTTTGGAGAAATTTCAATCTCTTTTTAGTGAACAATTTCCTTTTGAAATTTTCAATATCAAAAACTGCACATATTTTAGGACACCAGATCCTTTTTTCGACAGTGTTTTGCAAAAGTTATACAATGGTAAAGTTTGTGATAAAAAATAATCTAAACACTGCAGTAGTGCAAGAGTGTTTCAAATTATTATTGTTTTGTTTGTTATATTTGCATTTTTTGTTACACATTTTCAGTTTCAATTTTTTGTATATCTATTTTGATTATTTTGATCCAACTGGATTGTAAAAATAAAAATAAAAATAAAAATACAGTATTAGATTCAAACATAATTTTAATTAATAATAGAAATATACAACACGATCAAGAACAAATATTAAAAAAAAACTGCTTTTCGATTGAACGCTTTTACAACTTCGTCATTACTGATATGAACACGTGGAAATATATTTTAAGCTGAAATAGGTTAAGTGTATATTGGGATGGATTGGATTTATTCTCTCAATAACGAATGAATGGCACGTCATGAGGTAGTAAACTACAAGTAATTATTAAACTAGATCATTCATCTTTGTGTAAAACAAGGTGTGATGGCTTGAAATGGCTTAAAATGTAGGTATATCGTCAGAAAACACTTTTCGAGAAAAAACGGACTCTGTGTGACGAAATTTCAGAATTGACTGGACATGTTTCTTATTGGTGAAGTCGTTTATGATAAACTCGTTTAAACCAACGATTTCCTGTTTTTGACTTCTAATACAATGATAATATCACGCTACACATTTAACAAATTTGACGATTTGTGTTATTTTTTCTTCTACGAAGTATCCTATTTCAATTGATTTTGATTTTTTGTATACCGTTTATTTTTTTTTGTGTCATTTTGAAATGAAATCTGTTTTTGGTTTGCTTTCGAAACTCTTCTGGCTTCTACTTGAATTAGTTTCAGTAAACAATTGCGAAAAAGAAAACTAATGATTATTAATTATAATGATTAGAAGTAATGAAATTAGTGATAACATATATATTTTTTTATTTAATTAAGTTTACAAATTCTGAAGTAAGAGAGGAGTTAATTGAATAAAATATGTAGTTTAATCGTGAATCTAACCAAAAAAAATTCCCACGGTAATAAGATGTCACCAGCAGTTGTAATGCACGCTAGGTGTTAAATTTTTACGAGGATATGAAAAGTAAGAAAAGCGGACGTGACAAAAATTAACCTTGCCACAAAATAGCCACGGAGATAATGTAAACCGATCTTGTCGGCGGAAGTTGGGACGCCAAAGAAACCAGTTTTGGTGAACTTTCCTAACCGCGTTTAAAACCATCTGGAGACCTGTTTTGTCGGTAGAGAAAGAAGCAAAAAAAAGTTGAAAGAGGAGAAACTGTGTGTGTGTGTGTGTGTATATAAATATATATATAAAAATCTTTAGGAGCAGAAGCAACATTTGTAACCCTCTAAGTGAAAGATATGGCGTCGGTTATGTCAAGTGCGACTGTACAAGGAGGGTGTAAAGACGCCACTCGTCTCGTGTAGCAATGGTGTTCTCGCGAGAACTGCGGTTTTCCCCAAGGGGAGCATCTGTTTTCTCCTGTTCATCATCATCATCGTCGTCATCATCATCACTTTTTTTTCAGGTGAGGGAAGGAAGGGAGGGAGTTGATGTTTGTCACAATCCGTAGGGAACGAAAGCGCGAGGCGTTGCTTTTCCTTTTTTCCTTCATTTTCTTCTTATTTTTTCGTTCTGCTTTACACTTGTCAACTGCAGTGCCATTTTCAAGACATACGTACACACTACATGCAGGATATATAGGGATAGGTTCCCTTTTCCCCACTTGGTATAGACGACGAAGAGGTGCTTGTTGCGTGGGAGTGAAGGGCCAAAGAGATTGTCTGTCACGCGCTTGGCATTCCTAACCAGTCGGCTTTTGCAACGTTTTTTTCCTGCCATTGTCGTCGTCCAATGGCAGGTGTTGTTTTTTTTTCTGCTCTGCAGTGCAGTGATGCGCCACGTAAAGCTAGCCATCAGGGGGATGATGATCGTTGACACGCAACTCGATGCCAAGTGATTAGAGTGGAGATGATAGACTAGAAAAGGATTATTATTATTATAATATACTACCCGAATGAGGAATGAGTGAAAAGAGGGGGGTGTTTATAATAGATGGAATGGGTGTTAAAAACGTGTAATACATCTTTTGAGAAATAACGCATTTTAACCTTATTTAGGTACTATGTTTTATTTTGTACTATGTTTACTTTTATGTAAATTGTTATATTTTATTTTAAACATTTTCGTCTCGAGAGACAATGCAGTAGCATCACTATACAGAATTGGATATAATTAGTTTATATAGTTTTTTTTTAAATGTATACAAAGCGATTCACAATTTATTTCTTCACAAGTAATTGGTATATTTGGAAACTACAACGTTTTTGTTGTTTATAACTTATGCGATATTTAAATAATTCAAATATTTAGATTTATGCAAGTTTTAAGTAATTTCAGTTTTCATTTGTGCAAGTTTTGATTTATTTATGCGAATTTTAATTTATACGAATTTCGATTTATGCGAATTTCAATTTATGCGAATTTCGATTGACGCTGATCTATTGAGTTGATTCAAAATTAACGACCACTTTCCATTATTGTTCTAATTAAAAACGAATGTGAATTTTGCATCAATCCAATAAAGTACGATCTTTGAGTAATGTGATATTCGATTTATGCAAGTTTTGAGTAATTTCAGTTTAGATTTCTGCAATTTTTGATTCGATTGATGCAATTGTTATATTGAACTTATGCGGTTTTTATTTATGCTGATCTTTCTTTTGCGTTTTTTGGTCTATCTATTGGACTATACATTATCTATATATATAACAGCGTGCAAGTCGTAATTGTTATTTCCATCGTTCTCCCACAAATCACATCGTAGAAAAAAAACGAAAGTACCAAAATAAAGAGGTTGTCGTCGAGTTTTATTGTATGTCTTACTTTTTCGAGTTTTTGAATTCTTTATTTTTTATCGCTGTTTTAAAACAATTTTACGTTTATGACATACATGAACGGTCTACTCGCCTGCTATTCGACTGCAAGCGATTCGAATGGTCGCCATCGTACCGTTGTCTCTCACTTCGATTCGAAAATGGGCTCTAAATAATCTTAATCTAAAATTCTGAAACCGAGTGGAAAGGATGCGTTGAAGTACTATCGTGATTCGACAAATGTCATTTAATTCATGCCGTTTAATGTCAAATAATTGTATGTCTTCTTTTTTGATTTTTTGAATTATTTGTTCACATACGTAAACCGTTAGAGCAGAGACGCGTTTGGAATGGAAGCTATTATGCTTTTAGCGCACAAACTGACAGTCGATAGTTCTTGTAATTTACATAGACCCTATACAAGTTGACGACTTTTGTGATGAAAGCACTAATAGCATCCAAAGTGTATGTGGAATTGGATGTCAAGTTCAAGTGTCGTTTGTAACGTAATCTCGTTGAGTTCTAATTCTATTGAGCTAGGCACGGTGCTGTTTACCTGATAAAAAGTGGATTGATCGGGAAAAAAAAATAGAAGCAAAAGTGATTAACTGTTTATGGTGGAAATATTTTTTCTAATCGTCTGAACGGAACCCGGTCATTGAGTGAGGAGAGTCTGTATAATGTTTTTTTTTTACTGTACTTGTTATATATTAGTCCACAGCCAGTGTGGTGGTGGTGTTTTTTAACAAATATAAACTGATGTCTGTGGGTATAGGTAAAGGTGTCAGTATAGGTTGGTTAAAAAGAACCACAGATCTTTAAAATTGATCATAAAAGTAATACATTTTTGTTTGTTTTAACTACTGTACCTAAACGATAAAAATGTGCCACCCTATACCAGTGGCTGTGGTTAATGCACAAGTACCTTTTATATGCACTAAGTTGACAAGTTGATATTAAATGCAGCCCAGTGTAAACTGTATTTGATAAGAAACGTGTTAAAAAAAAATGCTGTAATTGTGAAATTATTTGTATTTTCAGAACAAAAATGTCCTGGTTCCAAAACAGAACAAAACGAACATGGTTTGAAACGTTGTGCATTAACATCTTAAAATGTGGTCCGGTTCCAAAACACGTTGCCTTTATCATGGATGGAAATCGGCGGTTTGCATCTAAAATGCTGAAGGAAAAGATTTACGGCCATATCGAAGGTTTCAAAAAATTGTCAGAGGTAACGTCAATGTCACTTGTTTGACATACAGTAAGCCCCCCAGGTTTCAGTCATTCGCGGTTGACTCGAGTCCTATATCACATAGTAAATTTTCTTGCAATATATATATATACATTTCATTATATTGTTGCGAAGTTTTGAGGATCTTAAAGTGAAATCTCGTGGCTGTCTTATTTTTTCAAAGAATGTTTCCCAAATGAAATAAAAGTGATGCTGGGAATTCAGATATGTCACAGAGCATGTTTAAAATTGTTCTATTTTATTATCACAAGTAGACCTTGGATTTATATCCATTTGCATGTTTTATTTTTGTTTATATGCAGCTTCCCAAAATTTGTGTTACTCATTGTTGTACAAACGCCCTGCTTAAATTGAGGAGCTGGGTGCAATAACAGCGTAAAAGGTATATTACGTCGTTATTCCTTAAAAAGCATAAATTGAATCGTTTTAAGACCAGTCTATAGCTTAACGGCATTGGGTTGCATATAATTTGCACTTTCGGACATTTTTAGAGCAAAAAATATGGGACCCGCCTATTGTAAACCATTAATAATTTTTTGTATCGTTTTCTTTTTTCGCATTTTACTTCCTGGTTGTTTCGCTCGCTCGCTTAACTCCAAAACAATAGAAAGGATACCAATTGACATTTTACACTTATTGTATACACATACATATTTTGTATACTTCTTTCACAACTTTATTTATGTATCACTTTTTTATTATTATATTATCTCAATGGGATGTAAATAGAAATAAAATACTGCTCTCTGGAAGAATGACGTAAAGGCATTTATGACTTAACATGATATTTGGAATAACGGCTCAGTTGAATTTTTAAATTCGCCCGTAACTTTAAGCCTATTTAACTAAAGTTAATATATATTTTTTTTTTTGAAGAACCTATTAATTTTTCATCTATAAATATACAGTTGACAAGAATTTCTTTTAATCTTAAATTTGAAGGTGCCAGAAGTTTTTGCCCTTTTTTCTCAAAACTACGTTTTTTGAGTTTCGTTGTTATTGCACCCAACTCCTCAATTTTATTTTGTATATTTCACATGTTGGTGCATATTTTTTTTTTGCATAAGTCAGGTGTTACTGCATATTTTTTTTTACATATTTTAGGATTAATTTTCAGTTTTTCATAAAATTTCTATTGTCAACTTAGGTTGTTTGTTGTTATAGATAGTTTGTACACATCTTCGATAGTTTTCAGGAAAAATGCTGACAATTGCCCTATTTTCTGAAAGGTGAAAAACGGATTCCAAACAAATATTGAGACAGAGATAGTTTTATTAAACTTTCAATTTTAAGCAACTTTTCCCAATCTCTTCACTAAGAAAAAAAACAAACATCATCTGTGTCACTTATGCATCATTTCCTAGACGAATTCTTCATTCATGAAAAAATATCTTTTGTTGTGCAGTGGGTAGGTACTTGGGGTTTAACGAGGGCACCGACTGGCTTTTACAGCTATGTCATTTGGCCCTCAGACTTTATTT
>JAQIWH010004464.1:0-16946 GCA_034695005.1 Cryptops parisi | reverse complement strand
CCATCTAACATGCAGCTGCATGCTCGGAGAGTCAGAGAGTCACCCGCCCGTTGGGTGTGCGTGCTGTGGAATCCTTTCACCCTCATACTTGACCTCCGGTACTTTCTGTTCGTCCATTCTGTCCTCCATGGATGCATCTAGCAATTCTATTCGTTATGGACTTATCAGTGCATCTCTAGCTGGTAGAGGCCCTCCGCACTCTACCAGCTAGAGATGCACTGATATATCTGCCATATCGGCTCTCTGCCGATATATCGGTATTGGCTTTTTTATCGGTATATCGGTTTCATATCGGCCATTTGCAACGCCATGGTTTATTATAATATAACTAGAAGTAGACTCGTGCCAAGCACGGGAAGAGCGTTATTATTCAGACTCAACAGTTATTGTTTCACTTTTACTTGTAAACAGAATGTTAGATCACTCACATACAAAATATGAGATCTTAACTTTGGTTTAAAATGAATACACTGGTATATACAGTGAATGCCAGTACAAACAAAGGGTAATTTTCGTAAACAAAAAGGTAAGGCGTTACTTAAATGTAAACAATTATATGGAAAGCGATTGGTCACATAATTGGACGGTAGATTAATACTATAGAGTATTGGTATTGAATACGTGTATTGGTATTATCGAGGATATGGTCTCTCAAAAAGTGTAATGAATGATTTGCATCTCTTAGGCCGCGTGCAATTGCTATTAGCCGATAAAATAAAATCAATTGAGATATTCTCATCATTTTACGTGATCGCAAAAACGTTGTTATGGAACGGTAACGACTGAGCCGAAAGAGAAGCAGCATATGTCGAGTGTAGGCCAATTGCAGCCTACTTATTCGCAATGATGGGACATCACCCCAAATGATTATTGCATAAACCAATAAAGAATTAATTTTAGCATGGAAGGTATTGGATCTTTTCTTTCTAATTTAGGATGTTGCGAATTCGGTTTGTTATGTATAAATGTTTATGAAGTATAAGGGTCAATTTTTCGGCATGAAATGAAAAATTTAAGTTGGGGCTAAACCATAGACCGAGAACTTTAACAGGATTAACTGGATTATTGTTATCATAGTTGGTGAAAGTAATTTTATTCGTTTTTAGATCGCTCATGGCTAAGCTATGTTCTAAGGTCCAATTTTTTATTGCGTGTAAATCAGTTTTCACGAGATGGTCATTTATTGGTTGCTCAAATTTGGGGTAAATATAAATCAAAATATTGTCATCGACGTATGTAAATAAATAGACGTTCAGGTTTAGACCATGGGTGGTGTTTGCTACCAAGCCATAAAACGTATCGCGGGCTGTGTCTACGTTTCAAATTTCATCTTTCTGGGATATCGGGAAGTTGATCAAAATAAACCGCAAAAATGTTGGAGTGCACATACACACACAACGGACAAGCCAAGTTAAACAAAAAGTTGTAATAATAAACTGGTGAAATATGATTTTATGTTCATTATAAAAATGGAAGAAAGCTAATTTCAGTACCATAATTAATGTTTTTAATAAGTACAAGTGTGCCAAACACGTCGCAAATGGCGTTTTTTTTTAATACAGGAACTTCTGATGCACTGTTTGGGGTCTTTTATGGACCCAGTGGTTTAGCACTGCTTGATACAGCATTGCAATGTTGGTTCTATGATTTCAGTTTATCTTCATACTGTTTACATAGTGGATACATATAGTATCCTATATACAGTATGTAGGATTGTAGGGAAGACCGGGGCCACACGATCCAGCTTAATTTGGAACTATGTTATTCTTGTGTTATTGGAACTATCATATGGAGAGTTTATTAATTAAATTTTCAGTTGATGTTCAAACTGTTTGTGTTTGGGCAAATGTTTGGATGTTTCGCTTTGCATCTTTACGTAAAATTTCACATAAGAAAATGGTGTTTTTCACCCATAAGTTGACTGAATGCTATTCAATTATGCCGTAAATTATTTTTTCTGACCATAATCTCAAACATACAGTAAATGTTTTTAAAGCATTGAATAGAAGCATTTATTAACTTTGCATACGCTTTGTTTCGTTCATTCAAGTTGACGTTTTGATGTTATAACTTACTGTGCTTTCTTTGGGAGAAAACGATCCAGACGGCGATGCTGATTAATATCACCTGTGGATATCAATTCTGATAACAATGATGATGATAGATGGTCGTTAGTATATTTGAAACTTTTTTTTACATTTTGTACGAGGAAAGGTTGGATCATAAGTTCAATGTGTAGACATTGGACTTATAAAAATAAGAGCAACTTGAATGAAATATTAAAAAACAAGCAAAGGATCAGTTTGCCCCCCCTCCCTCCGAGGCAAAAAAATCTTTTTACACAATATATATTAATGCGTTTATTCTGCGTCATATTTCCGACTTAATATTATCAACAAAATTTTGCCTCTTAATGTTGTCTTGGATCGTTTATAAAATGAGGCAGTCGGACAAAACGGGCCCGACTGCCTCGTTTTATAAACAAGTCAAGATGACACTAAGACTAAGCGACATTTTACAAAGTCAGATTTACTTCTGCGGTTTACAGCTAAACAGTTTTAGAATAAGGAGAGATACTTAAATTTTGAAAACCACGTGTATTGAAATAACAAACTGGCTTCAAACTTACCGGGGGAGGGGGGGGGTTAATTGAAGAGATGAAAAATCCAGCGTTTTTAAAACACATTTCTCATTGATGCACACTTCATGAAATTACCACTCAACTGAAGAAACTATCTTCGTTACATATCCAACGATTATTTCCATATATCCATTAGATCCCACCACCCCATTTTATCCGACCTCCCAGTTTTGTTCCCTTATGATGGTAACAATGAAATTCAACGTCATATCCGTTGCATGGGAATTTTAGTTACTGAATATAGATTTACAGCAAAATGTCATCATTAGTATGGTCGCATACCATTACCTAATATGGAATACTTAGTGAAATTCATTATTAATGAATTACCGGTATCCTCTATTTCGTTTTGTTTAGTTGCAATAACGGATTTCACATTTCAACAGCAAACCATATCGTTAGGGGGATAAATTTGCATATCAATAAAATAATCAATTTTTTAATGTTCGTTTTAAAATATAAACCATTTTAATTTCACCAAACAAACGCGAATAATGCAATAAATTAATGACAGTAAGTGACAAAAGTGATGAAAAAAACCCGACTTACAGTAAGTAATTAATATGATATAATACATAGAACAATGCAACAATTTTTTAAATATAATGATATAAAAAATACAACATAATGCTATGGGTGTATAATAGTAATATGAGGCATTCATTTGTTCAAACCATTTTCACTTCTTTGGATAAACTTTCTTTGTTTTTGAAACTTTTCTTGGTTATAAGTTCTATTTCTGCTTATGATCTATAATATTCTCTATGCTACGATCCCTGTACAAGCTATTTCATTGATAAATGTTTCCATATTTTGTAAAATTTGACAAATTGCTAGAATTATACTTAAAATTTGTTATAATATATTAGCTGCATCTTTCTTTGGTAATTTGATTATTTGTACAGTATTAATAATGCTGTTATGTTAATAATAATTATTTATATTTCAACATATTTATATAATTGCTTTAAAAATTCTGCATTACATATTAAATTTCAAATTTATCTGTGATCCATAGTACTGTAATTCTTAAATTCGGCTTTTGGGTTTAGGTAGGTCATAGGTGGTCTATTATTTATGTTTTTATTATTTGAATTAGGCTAATTGAATTCTTGTCAACCTATTGTCGCGTAAATGTATCGTGGTATAATAATATCGCCGACGAAACATTAAAGTGACATTAAATCCTTCATCATGGCCTTCTGACACAAGCAATTTTTGGTGTGGCAAGCGGAGCGATTTAGAGAACTGTGACGTCAGCTTCTTGCCCAAAACTAATCAAAACTAATTGGAAAAAAGCTGACGTCACAGTGGTCTACAAATTGCCCTACTTGCCACATCAAAAAATTGCGTGATATTGTAATCAGAGGGGTTGCACATTTTCTTGCAAGAAATATCATTGTTCAACTTCACTGAATGACCTCATTTGGGAATACCCATAAGTGTTATTCTCTACACTGGAGTATAACCCTGAACCTCATATTCGTGATGAAAACTCTTATATTTGTTATTAAAAATTGCATAGTGATTATCCACCGTTTTCTCATACTCGCAAGTTGGGTATGCACAGACGATATAGCTTTTTTATCTCATGTGATAGCTCAATAGTTGTCGACGATAAAATTGGACCATGATACTTTCTTTGGTAACGATAATATGACACGCTACTTAACAATGTAAAACTTAATAACAAAAGTTATATAAGCTAGATTATGAAATTATTATGAAAATGCACTCTCATCAGGTGCTGTTCAATAGATCGAACCTAAACGGTGTACTATACTATATTAATATCACTTTAGTACACCATTCCAATTTCGCACATTCGTCTCATTATAGCAATTATCACCGGTATTAAAACAACACCTGTAAAAAAAATAACATTATTAATGCTCGTGAAATCGCTAACAAAAAGATCGATTTAATTTCGACATAAAAATTCGATTACCATTTGGATTACTCGTACACGAATAGGAACCTGAAATATAATTTGCTTAATGATTTAATTATAAAATATAGGGTTATTATAAAATTTTTGTGTAGTTTAAAATTTTCATAATTTCCGATCTATACACGGTAAAATCGATCTATGAAAGATAGATCAGAAGTTATGAAAATTTAAATCTGTACAAGGACTTTATAATGACCCTGTATATATTTGGACATTATATGAAATGTACAAGTGAAATTATTTTACCAACAACGGGTGCTGAAGTAGGTTTTTCCTCATTCACTATAAGATTAAAGAAAATGCACATAAACAATTATTTTCGGTACTTTTCAGTGAACTGTGAAGCTGTTTGTGGCGCTAGTGCTGGCTAATGCTGGCATATGTGATCGATCTATGTGTTTTACATCCCACTAGGTTCGGTAGTTTCAACTTGAACGTTCATCCGAAAACTAGGCTAACCTAGTGGGGTGTGGAAAAAACCCACAACGATTGATCACACATGCCAGCATTAGCCAGCACGACGGCATCACAATTAACTGAATAGTCCGTCATTTTCAATATAGTTTTACATTGAGGTACCATTGAGAACAAACTTACCTTCTCTATGTACATATATAGAAACTTCGCATAAAACTAGATTAGTACCCGGATCAGTGTTGGTTATAAGAATACCATTTCCAGGAATATAAGGTACACCATTTGCAATGCACGTGTAATTTTCGAAAACTTCATTTTGGAGAGCTGCACAAAACAAACAATTTCTTATTAGACAAATGCTCCATAAATTGAAGAGCTTATTTCCAAAACGTCTCATCTCCATTTCAATCATTTTTTTAGATAAGAGACACTAGTGACAACTATCTGTGCATCGCTGATTCCAAATATGTCATTTTTAAGACTCGAAACTTATTATTTCCTACTGAAAAGCACTATCAAAAAACACATTTATATGCAAAGTCTGGAATAAAAACATTTGTTTCCTGAAAAATTGTGTTTTTTGGATTTAAGACGTTTTGGAAATAAGCTCTTCAATTAGTTGGTTTTTTCTCTTGATAAAAATATAACTCTAATTACTCATGTTCTGTATACACAAATCGATGGATTTTTCATCTTTGATAATTTCCACTTTGGCTTGAAGTCGGTTACGATCTGTCAAGTTGGTTATTACATAAAGTCGTTGTTTCTGTTCTATTTTTTGAGGGACACATGTTCAATTCTTTTTATTGGAAACATTACTTTCTTTGTAAATGATGATATTCGTGACGCTTTCCTTTTTCTTGAACGTTGCTTTCCACCATTGATTATTGCCTAACATTTGACTGCACGTGTCCGTGTCATTATCAACCGCTCTGGTAGCGATATACTCTATATCTTCCTTGACTGTAAGATGCTGTTCAACTTTGAAATTCTTTTTTTCTAGTACTAAAACACCAAAAAGACAAAATTAATGTACTTCACCATTTAAGTGACATGAAAGTAATATTTTGATTACAGTTGTGGTTAAATAAATAAATATCCAGGTAAAATATAAAATCTGTTATTTTGTGCAAGTGATCTAGATTAGCTGATTACAACAGTATTTCATTATCTATCTATCTAGCTAGCCTAGCTCACTTAGGACAGCGACTGATTTGTAACAGAACGTTGTAATGTAATGTAACGAAAGCATTCGATAGTCATTTGTTTAAAAATTGTTTTATTTCCTACATTTGTAATCATACAGAGAATGTTTTAAAACACAAAAAAAAATAGTAGGAAATACTCTGGACAAACGGCTAATTCCTATTACAATACAAGTACACATTAAGTTAATTTTTCTGCCATAGTTTCACTAAAACGAAAAACACTGTATTCTTAATACATTAAAGTTTAAACACTAAATATACTCCAGTATCATATATCGATAAGGTATCACTTATGCAACGAAATAATCTAATTGTTATAAAATGCTAAACCTGCCTCCTCCTCACCAGTTATGTTTCTATAACAACAATCTAACAAACTATAACAATCTGGCAATCTTTCTACAACAATTTGGCAATTGTATCTTCCAGCAAGGTTGTTTCTATAGAAACAACATTGCTTCCACTAAAGAATTTTTTTACATGCGCGTGCTTTCTTACCAGCGCCACCGTGTGTGAAAATTCCGAGATAATAAATAAATACTCCAACTGTAGCCAATATTGCGCAGCAATATGAGCTAAATGAATAAATAACTTCCCCGTCATTTTTGACGGGCTATTTACTAGTGTAACATAACAACCAAAACTATGTTATTTCTGATATAATTAAGAAAAAAATATCTAGCAGATATACGTGTAATATATTGGAAGAAGTTAAAGGTAAGAATTGAAGGCTTGCCCGGAATTACGTTGTATGTTACAAAAATTCAATATTGAGATTATTATGCAAAACTGTGCCTCGTAGATGGGCCTAGCTAGTGCTGTCATTAGACAAACTTATATCTACCTGAAACATACATATATCACTTCGAAATTGGGCATCTAATATGTGACAATCAATGTGTTGCTGAATACTTTTTTTTGTCATTTACTCAGATCTATGAATTGTTACGTGCCACGTTATTCCGGGTCAAGCCTTCAATTATTTATTTAATAACCTCTTTAAACCTCTTCAAATATTATTTAATTCATAAAAAATATTACTTTTATAATACATAAAATTTTACACAACTCATATGTAAATCTATCGAGAGTATTTGCAAACCGATAAACACGAGGTAGTGAATTCCATGGGATCATAGCTTGATATTCCACTGATCTCTTTCTAAAACTAGTTCTAATTAAAGGTAATTTTAAACTGCCAACCAGAGAACGAGAAGCTGAAAGAAAAAAAATTATGAATAACATTTTTAAATTGAAGAGCTTTTAAACAGATCTGGAGATAATATACAGTGTATACTATCGAATGGTCGTGTTAGATTACGTTACATCACAACGCTCGGTTACAAGTCAGTCGCCGCCCTAAAGTGGCTTAATCAAGAGTTCACATAATTCCTGCTCGTGGAATTACTATGAAATCCGTTATTTTATGAAAAATAAACCCAGTTAAAAGTGTAGCAAATCTATTTCTTGAAAAAACGTGTTGAAATGTCGCCTTTTGTACGAAAAAACTGAAGTCGGATTAAATACGGTCGAACCTCGCTAAACCACCATCCTTGGTTCTGGGCAAGAAGGTGGCGGTGAGCGGGGGTGGCGGTTTAAAGGGGCTGGGCTAAACTTTTATGCTCATATTTGAGTGATTTTTCTTGCTAAAAATGTCTCTGCAACACATACATTTCTTGAAGTTATATTTTATGAAGAAAATATGTACAATATACAGTATCAGGAAGAGAATTTTTCAATCGAATCGCCCCTCCCCCCCAGTTCTGATTATCCTCAAAGAGGATATGACATCTACTATGGTATCTCAACTGATTGTCTTGACAAGAAGACTCGAAAAATGTTCTAGTAGCGATTGCTGATATTCCGTAGCTGGATTTTTCTTCATTTTGGCGGTTTAAAGAAATGCATTTTCATACAAAAAGTACTTTTGAACTTGAAAAGTGTGGCGGTTGGCGGACAGCGGGGTGGCGTTTTATCGAGAAAATTGAACATTAAAGTATGGGAGGAACTTTTGTTCTGTACGCACTTTCGTGGCGAATCGCGGGTGTGGCGGTTTATACTATAGGGGACGGAATAAAGGTTCTACTGTACTTGAAGTTTGAAATTCGTCACTTCATGAAAATGACTTATTTCAAATGTGTAATATCTATCAGCAGTGTGAATCATTAATTTAATATACAATACTAGTTATCTCTAACTTACGTAACTAGGCAGAAGTATGTCTTGCGTAATTCATATACTAGATTAGGTACTGCAGTAACCACTGTATACTGCTTTAGGAATTTCAAATTTTAAACGGATGTTTCCCCACTAAATAGTTAAACTAGAACTTGATGACTTCTGATAATAATGTGACTCAAGAGAATTGCCCCTATGATGAGTCAAATGTTTATGCCAAACATAGGTTTGCCATATTGGGAAAGTCTCAGCAGTTTTTCAATGTGTGGGAGTTACAAAAATTACATACAATATACTGTTCAAGTAGTGTACAAAAGTATATACCGGGTACATAGATATTTTTACGAAGCAAATAATTTCACTAAACTATATGATATTTAAATATAAAACATAACTTATTTTAATGTGTAAAGCATAACCAATAATTTTTCTTGTGTTAATGCAATAGTGCAAATTACATTAACTCATTAAAACGCATAATAACAACGTTACTTTTGCATCGTACGACGACGTCATTAGCCTAGTGAGTAATTAAATTATCGCACGAAACTTAAATTTCATTTGGTTGAGTGGATTTTTAATTTTGCAGTCTATTATTAACGCCATTATTTTTCCACGCATCGTTAATTTGAAAAATAAGTGTTTCAATTTATATAAAAATTATATAAACATTTCAAGGTTGAGATTTATTTTTCTATTGTATATCAATATATTGTTATTATATAATGCTTCTCAGACAGTCGATTGTGATCTATCGATCGATGGCAATGTTTATTTTCGTAGATCTCTCTTCATAAATAAAAAATTCTACTTTGTATTTTACAATGTATACCTTGATTTTAAAATAATCTTTTCATACTCTTTATGAAAGTAGTTTATATAAATCTGAAAAGCATTTTTAATGTAGTTGTATAACGCATACTATAAAAAAAACTGTCATTAATATTAACGATGTCATTGATATTTATATAAAATCTCATTAATATTTATAATTTTTAATGAAAACTAAGGATTGAAAAATGAGGAATTTCCCGCCCCTAGGCGTACCAGTTGACGTGGTACAAATTTGTTTACGTATCAAATGATTGGCTAATTTTAAAGGTAAAGGCTTCACCTGAATAGCCCGCCGTGCCAAATGTTTCATATCTATTGATTATACCGCAATGCCAGTGCATCTTTGGGGTCTGCATATCGATTTTTGTAAAAACAAGGTTAACATTATAAATATATATTACGATTAATAGGTTTTTAAATGCCGTTAAAAACTGTTCCTGAATAATACATTGTAAATATCAGTAACATCCGTAAAGGGATACTTGAACATCTTTAATGACTGACGTAGACGCCATTTTCACTAGCGCAGTTGCAGCGAAAACTCAGCTTTGTTGGTAGTAAAAATCGTCTAATCGAAGAGAGATTAGTAAAAAGTAATCGAAACACACTTACCCGACGATGAGTTAACTAATGCATTAGAAGAAATAACCACAAATAGGGTTAATATTATTACTACGAAATATACAAAACATACTCTCCAAGACAGGCGCATTTTGAAAATAGCCTTCACTGTCTGTCTATTGGATCATTGTGTGTCGCGGCCTTCGTATTCGTTCACGAAGTTTGTATACGATGACGACAACATCGAGGAATTCCCTTTGGTCATATTTTACGGATACGAAACCAAAAGTGGTTTCAGTTACGTTAGCCAGAAAATCGAAACCGAAATATTAATATACAGTATGTCTCTTACTAATCGAAAGTACATTATTAGAAAATTCGGACATTTTTCAAGGGCTATAAAAAAGGTCCTGGAAATGTCTTGAACGGACAGGAAAAGACATTTGTTTTGTTTTTTAATAAAGAAACATTTTGTTTCTTATAAAAACTAATGAAATAAAGGGTACTTCCGTGTTAATCTTCTGATACTTGGGTATGAGTTTATTTTGCAGGTTAGATTAGGAAAAAAATAAACTATACTTAGTATGGCTTGTTTTTTTTTTCCACTTTGGGTTAGATAAAACAAACAAAAATGCATTAATTTTATGATTAACGGTATATAATATTGAAAATTGAACTATTTGAAAAATATAAATTAAAAATTGAACTATTAATTGAAGTATCGGTATATTGAAAAAAATAAATAAGAAAATCCGACGTTTTTCAAGGATTCTAATTTTTAATAGAAATTTTCCATAGAATTGTCCCAAACTAATAAAAATCCAAAAAATCTTTGATGGAATCTGGGCTATAACGTAGGCTATACATAAATGAGTCTGGAACGGATTAATCTAATTAACATTATTTCTTAGAAAAAAAAATTGATTCGGCATTCGTACAAATTGCTATTTGAACAACCTCCTGGCACGAATTGTGCACGAATAGCGGGGTTCCACTATATAATAAATTGGTTTGTGTGTGACATTAGATAATATATGAATATTTGTAGAATATTTGTAGAATCCAATACACTTATATAAGCTACTCGCTACGACTTATATTCTGCAGCAATAGCTGTACAATTTTATTGATAACTAATAATTTTTGTAATTATACAGTTAATTAAGAAATTTTTCATTGATTTTGTTTTGTGTGTTTTCAGTTCAAACTGTTGGAAGCTTCTCGTCATGAACTGTAGAAGGAAACAAACATGGAGAGCACCCTAAATAAATGGTAAATCAAAATTATTAGTAATTAGAGTACAGTATAGCTAGAGATGTATTTATGACCAGGGATACCGAGTACTTAAGTACCGAATATTTAAGTACACGTAACAAATACATTTTAAGTACTTGGTACTTGTATTTAAGTACTTTGTAATTATGTACCTACTTAAGTACTTGTACTTAAGTACGTACTTACGGAAACCCTGGTTATGACACATAAATAATAAATAACTATTGTTGTAAAAATGATACATACTATAGAATAAAACTACATGTATATGTTACATTAAGAACCCGAATTCAGTCAAAACCCCGTATTGACTAGTCAAAAGTAGGTTTAATTACTGACCGTTTTTAGACCATTTAATTGGTTCGTGTTTGGCGGCCTTCGGCCGCATTATTTAACCTAACCTTTGTGATTGAAAATTTTGAATAAAAAAAAAATCGGGTTTCTCCGAATACGGGTTTTCACTGTAGCATAAAATACAGAATAGATACAACATTAAATAATTTAGAAGATACTGTATAAATACTTTATAAATACTGTATAAATACAGTAAACACACATTTTGGTGCCTTGAATGTTCGACCTATTCTTTGGTATATTTGAGGTGCTGATTCCAAATATGGCATCAGTTTTGTCCTATCAGCTCTAATTTTGGAGATACGACGTAACCGCCGTATTTGCTGATTTAACCGGTCGTTGGTTAAATTCGGGACTTTTAATTTATATTATTTTTTTTGATATGATTTTAATAAATTATAGAAAATATTGATTCATAGTACATATTAAATCAACCACATATTAATAAATCAGTTTATTTCAACTAGCGTAAATGATGATCGGTTGTTCAATGTATAAGAAGCTTCTTTTATACGACTTTCTAGTCAGGTTCCAGCAGTAATCTGCCATAATCTGGGCATCTTATCCTCCGAATTATCTCTGTATTCCATAGTCTTTTCCATAATCTGGTAACATTTGTTTCCTGGTTTTTTGTTGAGATCACCAAGGTTTTTTGGAAGCCAGTTTTATGTTAGTAATAGACCTCACATGCTCATACTACATGGATTTAATTTGAAATTTGAGTTCAGGTTTTCCTCCTGTTTCATAAAATTCCAATTTATCACTATCAAGCACCATCATCATCCTTGATTTCTTGAGTGAAAACCTTGTGATAATTAACCGTATAATAAATGTAATGACAGTCGGGCACACATTAGTTATCTGTTTATATTACAGTCAAGCTTATGAAAATTAGAGGGGATAGATGTCCCATACTAAAGCAGAGTAGCTGTCACCTTGGTCATTGACTCTGTAAAATGTGAATTTGTTTTGAAGCTGTCTAGTTTAGGTACGGTACCATAAAAAATCTATGCTTTCAGTTTTTTCATCCTCGATCTATGATTTGATAAGTAAATAAGTAGCCCGAGATCAAACCTTCTTGGACCAAAGTCTTCACAAAGGTGCGCACTGACTGGCGTTAGTTGTGTCTCGTATGGTGCATATGATTTTATTTCAAAACATCAAAAATCACGATGAGGTGAAGATGATAAAATGGGGTTTTAAGAAGCAGGAGGAAATGAAGGAACACCTAGAAAATTTGCGTTTAATGGTGTCAGACTCCAAACTGAATCCACGTGAAACGAGTGGGAGGCGAACCCGCGACCTCTTGCACCAGAGATGAAGGTTTAAACTCAGACCAACTGTTTTCAGTGGTGTGGTTATGTTTGGCTATAATGTCCAAAGACATAAAATTTTTGTATTAATTTCGGTTCACTTGACTTCTGCACATTAGCATATTTCTGTACATTAGCGCTACGGTGGTTATGCTGTACAGCGATATCTTTGCTGTACAGTATCTCCAAAACTAGAGCTGATACGGACAATTTAATGAAATGACATTTTTGGATTCAGCGCCCCAAATATATCAAAGAACAGATCTAACGGTTAAGGCATCAGAAATAAAAAACCATCATTCGTGGTGTAGCGAGTTCGTAAACGTGCATACAAATTCAAGCCTCGTTATTATATAAGATGTTCATATAGTTACTATCTCTTTGGCGAAATAATGTGAATTTCAATTAAATGTTTCGCTGTCAAGATTATACTCTATTTGTATTGGCGTATACAATACAAATAAATGAACCGAATAAAGTATGGCATACATACATAATAGCTCAAAAGTTTAATCATTACATTGCATTGTACAATACATGTTCAGTATCAGTATCTCGAATTGCAAACTTGTTTACAAACATTTCAGAGGTTGTTTTTCAAGAAATTTAATATTATAATAATTCAAAGTTGTGACACAATGTAAATTCCTGTATACTTTGTATATGTATGTAAATGCAATGTATGTGTTGTATAGTTATAGAAGTAGGCCTATGATAATAACGATATTTGAAACTCCTATTGTTTCCCCAAGTAGATACTGATTTTAGGAACATCTTGTATTTTCAATTACATTTTACAACTTTGATTTTTTTTTAATAAGGAATAAGGTTGTTTACCCAATCATGAGTGGTAGATGCGACTGATAAAGTCCACCAGATGATGAATGTGGTGGTGGAGACGTACTGGTGGAATAAATTACCGGTACTATTGAGCCCGTTGTATCAACAGATGCGGGTTCTGAACCTGTGAATAGTTGATAACAGTTAATAATGAACATATACCCTATGTGGTATTAGTGACAATGATGATTATTACGGTGTAGTTTTTTAGAATGTTTTATTATCAAGTCTACAATTACATACATGGAATACGGAGTACATGGAATATGAATTGAAAGCAATCTGATCTAATGAATACAATGGAGATAAAACTTACCCACTACGATGTTGAAAAACAAAAGATAAAGAGTGATAACCAGAAGATAATTCATGTTTTTTGTGTGTTTTTTTTCAAGTCGGAAAAAGTTGCGTAAGAATGATGATTCGAATTTCCTCCGCGTACATTTATATACGGAAGAGAAGCTTTGGAAGTTTTCTGGAGGGAAATCCTCACAGGATGTAAAACCCAACTTTTTGCATAGCCTACAATCCTACATTATATATATTCGAAGAACCCAAATAAGCTTAAGTTCTCGAATTTATATTCAGTAGGCCTATAATTTATAGACGCATTTGATTATACATATATGTAGGGTACATGGTTTTTCTAAAGATGTTATCTCTTGTATGAAACTTGTGATCAGTTGTTATACTTTGTTTCGTACATCGGCCAATAATATTGTAAGTTGTTACGTTCCGAACATTCGTTTATTGTTTCCTGTGTTTAAACTTATGTTGTTTCGCAACTTTTCTTCATTGTTGAGAGAGGATAGATCACAAACACAGTGCCGTACTTAAGCACGGGAAATAATAATAGAGATATGTTTATACGGTATATACAGTATACCCTATACAAAATATAAAATATGGATTTCAAAGTTTTAGTAGCAAGGGCGTTAATCGATAGAAATTTACTTTTACAACAGTAATTAATGTAGGTAAATTTGAAGTATTTTTCCACGTGACATGTTATTTTTTTATTATAAAGATGATGAGCACAAATGGAAGTTCTTTTGTAAGGAAGTGTGGCATTCTCTAAAATAAGAACTTCCGAAGAAACCAAGAAAAACAGTTCCAAAAAAAAATTCAAGAAAAATAGTTCCAAAGAAATCAAGTTCAATAGTTTTCAAAGAAAAACTACAAAATATTTAAATTTTATTATATTTCTTTCATTTTACATTTGATATTTTGACAAATTTTATTATTTATTTTAGTATTATTATTTTTTCAGTTAAAATTTAATAACCGTTGTACATTCTCTCGTTTTCCAAAGCCAATAAGCCTCATTGTGTTAATTTTCTGGTCGATAATCGCACTACATCATTTATGAGATTGACTTCGGGAAATGTTATCATCGTAGTGGAATAATTGCGATGAAGTAAGTTTCGGTTTACGATGAATAATTTTTATTCAACAAAATACAATTTAAATCAACTCATATATGGAAATATTCACAATATGGAAATGAAAGGATACCTGCACGATGATGCGAAATGGCTTCATTCTGTTTAAAATACAGCACACTCTTAAACATTGGGACAAACGGATAGTTTTACGGTTATTTTTTTGTGTGTATAACTGTTTTGTGGGATTTTTTCAATGAGGACGTCTGTCATGAAGTACCAACCAATATGGGAATTATGCTAAATGAATGGTAAATAATGATTAGTTAATCAGCAGAACAATCGAATAAAATCGAATTACATGCATTTATCTAATCCACATAATAAGTGTTTTTACGATCATATAAACCCTAGGTTCCCAACCTGTGGGTGCGCAACCCCCTTGGGAGATGCGAAGTTTTTTTTCTGAGGGGTCACAGCTATTGTTGTTAGTTGCAATTATAACTTATTCAGTTGAAATTATATTCTAGAATATCCATTTCAATGGTTTATACACCTTATTAAAATGGACTTTTATGCAAACTGTTAAACTCGAAAAAGGTTGGGAACCTACGTATGATATAAACTACTTGTATATTATAACTTATTGATAATTAGTTTAACATTTTTAATGTAAAAACTAAATTTCACGACCAGTCAGGCCTAAGCTACAACGTCGAAAACAGTGACGTCGGTATGTCTGTATCGAACTACTTCTTGGTTGGCTAAAGCGAAAAGAAGCATAATCCAGCAACCAATCTTGCTGGTTCACAAGTCCGAAAAATGACTGTTTCGATCATGTCGGAGAAACATGACTGATCGTGACATTTGTTCTTAAATTTATGTTTCAATGTGAAAAATATAGATATGGAAAAATGTTGACATGAAAAGATCGAGATTTTGCTTTTACCTAATCACCATTAATGAAAAATGCCATCGTTGATGAATTCTACTAGATGAAGACGTTTTATAAAATTTACTTGATTTTTGAGAAATTTTCTCGTTTTTAGTAGGTGTACCAGTCGATATCGTCTCGGATGTTGACGTGATTGGTAAACTTTTCTTGAAAATTTTGGTTTCACAAACGTGAAAGTTGTCAGCACTTTGCCTCATATCCATGATTTGTAATATAATTTTAGTGGAATAGAATTGACTGATATTAGAACAGATGAACTGATAAGTGTTTTGAATGACATCTGAAAATAGAAAACAATTACCGTTAATAGAAACAAAATAAACCTACAGAAATATAACAGGAAAAAACTTCGTGTAGAGCAGCCTTTTTACCCAGCTTGAAACTGTGTTTTTGCTTTCAAATCAAATTTTAAAAGTACAGTAATTTGAAACAAACACGTGGTAAGCTATTTTTGTTGATTTGTGTTAAATATTTATTCCAATGGATTCATGACCACGAATGATTGCTCAGATAAACTGTATGTAGTAAACTATACGTATATATGTAATTTATATGTAGGCCTACGGTTTATTTATAACAATGACTGATTTGGGCCCAAAAATGCTTGGAAATAAACATGGAGTCTTTATCGTCAGCAACACTTTACGATAAAGATTTCACATTCACGTAACATTTTCTCGAAATTGACACGACATCGATCCGTCAAAATTTAATAGAATAAAATTTACACTGCGTCTACGTGTAAAATTTTAGGTTTCTGGGATATCGGTAAGTGCGTCAAAATAGACTCACTACAAAGATGTTGAACCTTGTTGGGCTTGTGGGATCGAACATTGTACAGTGATTTATCCAGGCCAATTCTGAAATTCTCCCCCAAAAAAAAATTTGAAATACTTTTTTCTGAGTTTTTTAAAACTTAATTCAATTTATTGTCCAATGTCCCAGCAGGATCAACCAAGGAACACAACAAAGAATGATTTACTCAGTCTTAAAATATTGCATTCGCATTAATTAAAATAAATTATACACTAAAAGTT
>JAQIWH010004463.1:0-16947 GCA_034695005.1 Cryptops parisi | reverse complement strand
TCATCGAGGGGGGGTGAGGGGGGGGGGGGCAACCTCTTCTAGCATGACCAATGCATTTGAGTTGATCACTTTTAAGAATGTTTTGTACTTGTATGGTTAATCTCGCCAACTTAAGCCATGAACCTCTCCAACGAGTGTTTAAAGCTTCCTATAATACCCATTAGAGGCGACAATAAACTCACAATGTAATATGCAACAATAAAATCAACCCCTCTAACTTCAACTTGAGACAAGAACCTTTTAAAAGAATGGTTGAATATCTTCCTAAAACACCCACTCATCATCATGGGTATCCACTATTGAAAACCACTACGCCATATACACTTATTTATATTGGAATGCACAAATATTGTTTCAAGTAGTATTCCATGATTTAAAATAAGGGACATGTGTTAACCCAAGGTTGAGAGAATGTTCGCTATAAAAAATTATTCAAAACTAATGAGGTATACATATCACTTTGGGAATTCTTATGTACTTTTGGAAAGAAATTGTTTTTGTATAAAATCACCAATCACAAGAAAAACCCATTCATTAGTGTATTCATGAATACACTAAAATAAATCAAATTAATAGAGCTAAGAATTAGTTTGAAAAGTAACAGGTTGATTAATCTCATTCCTTTGAATTGTTTAAGCTAACAACTGCAAATTTCTTCATACCTGATTTTGTAGTTGTTCCCTCAATGGACCATCAATTATATTCTGAAGCCTAAAATCATGCTGGTTGTCATTCTGCAAACCGTGTAATCCTTCTGAATATCTCAATCGATCTCGATGATCCATTCGTTCAGACTGCTGATAAAATTGTTCCAATTTCGAACGCTAGCAAAATATCAATTCTTTCTTTCAGAACAATTACACAAAACACTACCGTATTTTCAAATATAAGATACGTCTTATACATTTTTCACAAGGCACTCCCTAGCTACATCTTATAGTCGCAAAAAATTCAGTAATTTAAAAAGTGCAATATGCACTTCATTCGTAATGTTCAAAAACAATTATGGCAGAAACTTTTCTACAAGGTATGTCAGATTTACTAGAAACCGCCAACAATAAGGTGTACTCTTCAAATGGAATTACTGTAGTAAATGTTTTGAACAATTATTAACGAACAAGTGTCACAAGATGTAGACCTATGGCTTCCACTATTTTCTCATTTTCATTATTTCCTAAACAAGCCAAACATGTCTTATTCGAACACTCCCTTTCGGTATAATGGGTCCAGCAGTTTGAAATTGCTAACATTTGAAATACGGTATTCAAGTTGGTTTTTTTTTTTTTTTTAACTTTTTGCATACAATTGAAGGCAAATGTTTTCAATGTGGGGGAAATGCATGACTTTTTTAGAGAGGAAAAAGAAAGGTGCATGTTAATCAGAAACCCTTGCAAACACATCAGAGCCGAGGTAGATATTTGAGCTCAACGGGGCACTGACTAACATTAGGGGTGTCATTTGGCCCTGTTTTGTCATTTGGAACTTTAGTTCACGAAGTTTAGAAATGACAATGAGGTTTTATGATGGAGGAAACGAAAGAACCAGGAGAAAACTTGCCCCCGTGGTGTTGAACCTTAAATCCACATTGCATAGGCAAACCCGGATCACTCAAACCAGAGGCGAATGTCTTAACCACCAGGTCACCACAAACCCTAGCCAATCTACCAAAATAACTAAATACCAGGAAAAAATTTAGGCAGGTTCATGGAAAATGCTCTAAAAAGCACAAGTTTGCAACAAAATGAAAAGCACCAATTGAAAGGAGGAGTTTTTAGTATCATATTATAAATAGAATATCATTTACAACTTAAGTCATTTTTGTTTCATTGATGAAAAAAAATTATATGCAAAACAAACATGATGACAACCTTTTCAGAAAAGATTGTGAAATGTCTAGTTTTGCATAATTTTCCACAAAACTGAACAACAAATGACATCAATTAGTAGCCAATCATTTTGAAACAATTTGATAAGCAATATTCATATATAAATCCATCTTGTTCCACATATTCAAACAAATAAAATCTGTTGACATATTTTTTCACTTAAAACATGTTTTATAATTTTTTTTTTAAAAATATAATAATAAATAAATAGTATGGTTGTGAATCAATTAAGGTCAATTTGTTCAGTCATCCAGGATAATCAAGCAATTTCTACTGTACTCCAACAATGTGTCCATGGGCAAGGGATTGAAAGTCTGTGCTGGATTTAAAGTGTACCTGTGTCTAATTCAGTGGTCTCCAAAGTGGGGTGCGCTCAGCTATCCGTGGTGGTGTGCAAGAATAGGATATTTCTTACATACTCTTATTACAAAGAGTCTATTTCTTATGAACTCTTGTTACAGAGGTTTGTTATAACTCTAATCACTAACTCTTGTTACATATATCAGGGGGTGCGTGACCTTTGGTCCTACTAACATATGTTTAGAAACGTTTGGAGACCACTGGTCTAAATGATTCAGGTTTCCAACTTGACAACATTTGTAATACGTCGTACAGTAACCATGTGCAACCATAAACATAAGGCCTAAGAGTTCAACCCTTATAAATCTTAATTTCAAAAAAACTTGACACAGATAAAGCAAAACGTATGACAACTTGTGCTACTAAAAAACCTCATGCAAAAATTTAATGCTGCATACTTTTTTTTGCTAAACTACTTAAGTTTCCATATGTAAAATTAATTACCTCATCTAATTTTAACGAATCCTGGGCGAATGTTGAAACGTTATCAATTTTTCCAAACAAATTGTCCAGAAGCACGTCGGAGGATTCGGAGTTTCGTTCCATATTACTGAATGTTGAATTACGATCAGTTCGATTACTTGAAATGTTATTTTCTGTTGTTGATGACCAGACATTGTTCAACGGATAGTTTGATGTTCTGAAAAAAAAATATATGAGTTATGACACCAACAGAACTGTTAACTGATTGAAATATTTAGATGCAGTAACATCGTCGTTATAACATGTCAAGCTTGTATCATATCAAAACCTGGAGTCTGCAAGGTGGCACTTTCTTCATAACTTAGGTTGATGCAAAAGTAACTACCGTTTCATTAGTGCCCTTCAAATCTTTCTAATTTATGATAACGATCGTTACTTTTGCATCAACCATACAAAATTCCACATTACGTTTACACAAAGTAGGCCACTTGCTTAAAAACAAGAACCTCAATTACTAGTTTTCTGAATTTTATTCTGGGTACTAGATAGCATGCCTGGTCCATTTAATTAGCTGCTTAGCAGTTAGATTGTAGAGATATGTTTAAAACATCTTCACACAGCCAAACCACTTTAAACCACTTTGGTAGGCTCCTCTACAGAAGTTTGGAGATAAACAAGAGTGGATTAATGTGTGAGAAAAAAGATTTGCCCTGTGTTCTTTAGTAGCAATGAGTAGGGATGGTGGTTTTTAGAGGGGTGGTTTAATAAAGGTCGATTGTTCCAGATGGTTTCTGCGAGGTGAGTCTAGAAAAGAAGAACCGACCGCTCATCACGGTTGTGCAGGCAATGCTAGTGTTTTCTTGTCAAGGTCTGTTGTCTGCTTGGTATATGTGAGAGTAGTACAGTTTTACAGAACTTTCTTGTTTTCCCGTCATCATTTATAATCGACGTGCGTGTAACACAACAATCCTGCCAATTGTGAAGTGTGGGAGTGATTTTGAAACACCAAAAAAATGTGATTGTGAATAGGACATCCCTCTTCAGTAATCTGTTTTGAAGAGAAATAAATGCAAAACACAAACAGGAAAACATACGATTCACAATTTCTGCATTGCACTAAGTTTCCAACAGTGTCTCGCTCTTGAATGCACACAATTTCAACGGAGAACCTCTATTACTAAAAACTGTGTTCCCAATGGGTGCCCGCACAAGGAGAGAACGCATGGCTGCTGCCTTGATGTTTCCTGATCGGATCGGTATCACAAAGAACGTGACCAGTTTCTTGATCCAAATTGTAATTGGTGATAAAACATGGAGTTACTCACTGAACAAGACGAGGTAGAAGAGAGGGAGCAAGATGCGGTAGAGGGAGATGAGAGAGTGAAGAAATGGAAAATGCGTGAGGTAGTACCAGAGTAGTTACTTACGGCAGCAAAGAGAGAAGTGAGCAGGTAGGTAGGTATTTAAAGTTTAAGGACCACAGATTTCCGTTAGGATATGTCATTTGGCTGTCACTTAAACTTTATTAAATCAAAAAATGCCTGAACGATAATGAGATGTGGGTGAAAGTAATGTAACAGGGTTTTATGATGCAGGAGGAAACGTGAGTGCCCCAAGAAAACCCAGGGTTTAAATCCATGAACCCAACGTGGGGGTTGGGTGATGTCTTCCATCACCACTAAGCACTGCGCGACATTTTGAAGTGAAGTCTCTCACTGCGAGTGCTATCTTCCTCGGAACGAATCCATAGTGTAAATTGTTTCCACTGGGTTGGGCCGCACCATTTTGAGTTCATCAGTACCCCCCCCCCATGACGTCAATGCCTACGGTTAGGGGAGAACGCACATCAGCCAGTGTGATTTGACCCCTCTACTTAACATCTTATTTTGCTAGGGGGGGGGGGCCTACTGGAGTAGGTGTAACCATTGTATTTGCAGGAGGTAGTTGGGCGCATGTTACTTCTTGGCTCATGGGGTAGTTTGGTAGTGGAGATTGGCTGGCAGATGGCCCTTAATACTCTAAGTAGTGACAAGGGTGAGCTCGATTTCATGTATACAATTCCGACTCCCGCTGGGAATAGCCTGTCCCGCACTGTCGACGGCAAGGTCCCGAATGCTATCAACGACATGTAGGCTAGGTTCGGAACCCCACCTGCCACCTGGGAGCTGGATAGCGGGGAAAAAGGAGGCCCCGGAATTAAGTCTAGACGACCACCTTTACACATGGGTGTAAATCCATGAACCCAATGTGAGGGTTGAGTAATTGGTGATCACATCACCACTGAGCACTGCACAACATGGTGAAGTGAAGTCTATCACTGCGAGTGCTATCTTCCTTGGAAAGAACCCATACAGTGGAGATTGGTTCCACTGGGTTGGGCTAGTCTTGTTGCACCAATTTGGGTTCATCAGAACTCTCCATGAATTGACGCCTATGATTAGAGTAAAAGCATGAAACGGCCAGCATGTTTTCAGCCCCCTGTTTGAACTCTAGATTCTTCCCAAGGAGCCTGTAGGAAGGCATTGTGGATGAAAGATGGGAGCGTGTATCTTCGGCTCGTGGGGTAGCTTGGTAGTGAAGATGGGTGAGCAGACGTGCCTTAATCTCTTAAGTGAGGACAAAGTGGAAGTATGTGCTCGATTTCGTGCATACAGTCCCCTCCCTCTCGGTCGGAGCCTTGACGTGGCGAGGGAGCTTGCATGCTCTAACTCTAGTGCTTGCACCTGGGTGAAACCAGAGAATTACTGAGATCGACCATCGCTCCAGCAGGAAATAGCCAGTCCCACACCATCAAGGGTAAGGTCCAAACGCCATCAGATGGCATGTAGGTAAGTCCGGCGTCCATCACCGTCACCTGGGGCAATGTGTTTCAGCACCATTTGAGAGTATAGCGACAGCTCTCTGTTCTCACCCCTCTCTCGTTCTGGAACGGACCCACACAGTGGAGAATGGTTCCACTGGGTTGGGCTAGCTGAGTTTTTTTTTTTGGGTGGTTACCAGAAGCCCATGAATTAAACACCTACCAGTAGACGAGAAGCGCACATAGGACCAATGCGCTATAGTAAAATCGATAGTTGAAATCACAACACAACCAACACAATTGATAAATAGTGAAAGCCGGTATTGTGAACACTTTGGGACTTACGCTTTTTGATAACACACAATAGCCGGCTAGTAACATTGAACAATAAATGAAAAAAAATATTAACCAATGTCTTGGGACTGACTGGCAATAATAATAGCCAATTGATAACATTATCCATGATTATAATAACCAAATTCCACTAATTGCTTCTGATAAATAAACATGCATGGTGTGAAGTTTCTTATTAGCACAATAACATATTATGAATTTACCATGCTGGCAGATTAATACATAATCAGCGCAGGAATGTTCAAGATTCAAATCAGTCTATAATTAGCAGACTTATAGTATAACTAGCATAACTAGCAAATTTTAATGAATAAATATCTTTGGTCATATGACAATGCACAGTTGAGTAGAGAAATATATGTAATAAATAAAACTCACCCATCAAATGGTGAAAACATATCCTGATTAACTCGATGATTTGATTGAGAGTCCAGCAATGGCTCTGAATAGCCATTGAAACTAAAATGATCCTCTTCCAAAATTTTGGAAACCAGATCATCGAGAGCAAATTTATCATTAACAGCATTGCTGTTTACAACTCCAGATTTGTCCATTAATGTGTTTTCTCGTCCATTGAATACAAGCCCCATCTATAACACGCAAAATACAAGAGTCAAGCAAATATTATGTAAATTATTGAGATAGTTGTCTCTTGTTTACCTGTGATGACAGGTTCGGAAGTGTCTTCGTAAGGTGACTTGATGTAGAAGTTTCGTGTGACCAAGGTAAATAGAGGGACAGCGGATCTTTTTCCATTGTTGATGGACCGTGAACGTGTGTACCATTATGGAAGGAATTCAAGCTTTGAACCTATCAAAGCAAAACAAACCAAACTGTTACCTGTATGCTCTAGTTTCATCCTACCAAAAAAACGATGTAGTCATTCAACAACATACATAGCAAAACACATCGGTATGAATTGAATAAGCTAATAGTTATGTTCTCACAATTGCTGCATTGGGGCAACCTTTAAGCTAAATCGTACTACTGTACCTCAATTACTGGTTATTGTAAAAGAAACTTTGAGATATATGAGTTTTTCAATATCCTCATTGATTCAAAGCCTTTTGCTTCCGCCCTTTGTAATCAGTAGAATTCAGTGCATTTCAGCTCTAGGTTTTTACAAGCTAACAATTTTAGGAGAACCCCTACCCTAGATACCGTAAACTTAAGACAATGTTCTTTCACCATCTGAATGCAGATGATTTTCATACAGGGTGATAAAATATTGAAATCAATTACCCCTGCTTACATCCTACATCATTGTGCCACAGTTGCCATCATTTTAAGTGACAATTTATATTGTAGCCAAAATAAAAAAAATTAAATTTGTATTTTGACTTTTTATTACTCGTTTTAAGCACTTCTTAAATGCTTTGTCCGAATGTTAACTGACGAATAAATAAATGAATAAATAAAATTTCATTTGTTAACTCGATAAATTTCAACTGGAAATCATCAGATGTGACTTCCAATACAACCAACTAGAGCTTCAACCAATGGTTTCTGGTTTTAGGCAATTTTCTGTAAACACACAGTAAGCCAAACTTAATGATAACGCTGAGCATATTGTACATGCTTATGGTGTTAAACAATACAGTATACAGGGTGCACACAAATCATCTTTACCCATTTTAATAATCTTAACACAAAAACAAAAGTAATTAGAAATTTTTTTTTTCCATATCTTCATGTTTAAAAGTTCTTTTTTATCACGTTTGTTCACGTAAGTGGCATGTCATCATGTGCAATGTGCAGCTGCCAAAATTTATCGTAATATAGTCAAAAGTAATATAAAAATATATCTTAATATAAAAAATTACTTTTTTAACTTTTATTTATTTGTTTAACTTCATATCTTTGCCATAGAATTATCAAAGACTCTCTCCATCCTCAATAAACCACTTTTGATTTGAAGTGGTCTGTTTACAGTGGCCAGGGAAAATACGTACTTAATATAAAATATAGCCTATCAATACGAAAAATGTCCATATAAAATAATATCAGTATTCTAAGTATCGATACACCTGTATGAAACACGCTGCACATGCCTAGCATGTCATAGAAACGTACAGTTATTGAAATGAACAACTCTTTAGAAAAAATTCAAAACGGGGAAATATTTTTTTCACGAATTCAACTTTGTAATTCATGATTTGTCACTTAATTAAACATTTCCAGCAACAGGGTTCTGTAAGCAACTTTTCACCATCAAGAAGACCAAGTTTCATCGCACAAAAAATATTGAAGAGTATGGAGGTATTTTAGAAGAATGTTAACCAGAAGACAAGGCCATTTGGAGCTGGGAATCTCTTGATGAAGTCATTGTGGTGCATTTTAAAGAAAGATTTACACTTGCAGGCATACAGTAGGGGTGCCCAACCCATGGTCCGCGGAACATTTGTAGCCCTTCGACCCCTGAAGTGTGGCCCGCAAATGCTCCATGAAAATATTTTCGTGTCGAAAAATTTAAAAAATCACATTAAACTGCAGCTCATGAAACAACATCGCAATTTTTATTTGGAGTGTTCTTACTCAACAAATTTTTCCTTAGGTGTTTGTTGTTGTATTCAAGTCTAAAAGTAGTACTGTATATGAGAATTGTCTGTGACTGCTATTGTATGGCCCGTGTCGTGTACAAAATTTTCAAAGTGTCCCACGACTTTCTAAGATGTGAACTCATAGAATCATAAAAAACAAATGTTGAAAAGTTTATATATAAACCTGGATTATTATATCATTATTATAATAATGCTATAAATTCAATCCTTGACTTTTCCTGACAATTGATAAATTTCTAAGAAAATCCCTGGTTTTTCCTGACACCTTTTCATATCCCTGACATTTCCTGACTTTTACGTGCTTTTACTGACTATCCAGAAAGTGGGAACCCTGGAATAAAAAGCTGATTATTTGTTATCTACTTTTTATCATTTGTTGTGGATGTGGAGTTTAGTTCACTCATTGATAAAGGAAGGCAGGCAAAAAATTTTCAAAAGGTGTAAAGGAGCATTGTTAGGTGTTGGAATGAAGTATTGTTGAACTGGTATCTATACCCATAGTCACTGGCAGTGGAGAATTAAAACAGAGTCCTGGGGGGGGGGAGGCACCTCAAAATTTCATGAAACGAAAGAAATATCGCAGGATGAGATCCAACGCCTGTATGATTCAATTCCAAATCGCATTTTTCCAGTTAAAACTAAACAAGGTGGAAGTAGCCTACATATTTTGAAGGTGGGACTATAATTTGTATCTAAAGTCATGTTTCTAATGCTAGTGTTATATGAAGGTTCATTTTGTCGACAGGTGTCGATTGTGGTTTATTATTTTGACACACCATTGTTTGTTTTTTGAGTTTTGAACTGTTTCCGCAAACAATTTTTTGCATGAATATTATAAGTTAAATGTGCAGAGTGTACACAAATTATCTTACACATTTCAAATTATTATGAAATAAAAACTACATCAGATAATTACAGACAGTTTGCTATGTCTGATAAGAAAACTCAAAAAGTGGTTGTTTTTTGGGTTACTTGGAATTAACCAACATTTCAATATACTTCGTTATTAGCGCCGTTAGTGGTGCAGACAATAATTGAGAGATATTCGATTTCTCCTCCATCAGCATTCCTGCTTTGACAGTCCCAATGGCAGCTGTGACCTGCAAACTCCAATGAAAGTATCCTCATCTTGCTGAAAAAGAACATTTGGATGCAAATCTGCAACTTGCAAGACTACAAAGCCTAGCAAAGTAAAATGGTCCTACGACGTATTTGTGCATGACCACATTACACGTTGGGGCTGTCTTTTTCGATTTTTAAAAACATTGAGTTTTCCGGTCAGACATAGCAAACAGTTTGCAATTATCTGATTTAGTTTTTATTTTATGATAATTTTAAATGTGTCAGATAATTTGTCTACACCCTGTATATATAATAACCTGAAAAAAAAAAGCTTTTATTGTGCAGTGGAATTTTTATATATGGATTAATAAGTCAGACATTATTTGCAAAAAATCATGTTGGTTCTATCATTTTGTCTCCGAGTGTACAAGAATTAAGGGCATGTTTTGCCAATAAACCCACTAACGAAAGTGAACCCCTTAGCACTACAAGCTGGTTTCACAAATTATTCCAATGGCACATTTGTTTCAGCGCTATCTTTCAACATTGACATTTTATTATGACATGCACCAACATTAGACATCTAACCAATCAATGCAACAATACCACACAACAGACACTACAGCAGTTGTTCAAAGTGGCGACCCCCAGATTCGATGTTAGCATGGATCCTGTGTAACACCCCTGGCATGGTCGCGATGTGTTCAGATGCAGTTGGAATGCCTGTCACCAGATCAAAGATTCCACTGGGATTTTGAGACAAGACTAATCATGTAGCCTTGTCTACAAAACCCCACAAGAAAAAGTCTTAATGGGGAAAAATCCGGTATCGTGCTGATCATGCAATGAACCTCCACATCCAATATCATGCAAGTTTCTTGGTTTGTAGCATGCATTAATACAAGCCAAGAGAAATGTTATTTTCTTAGACACATGATTGTTATTAGTGAGTCAAAGGTGCGTGTTGAATTACTGTACTTTCATAATTATGTGATTTTGGCGAGTCTAGCAAAATGGTTACAGTAGTCAACAAGGCTTGGAACCAAGTTTGCAGAAAAATTAGTGGTGCTGCCTTATTGAACCTTCAATATTTATCAAATCAACATTCATAGCAACAAAAACAAACACCATGACTTTTTTCCACCATCCATGCCATGTGGCGACCCAATCATAATCGCATGTCTAGGTTTACAGCAGTCTAGGTCTATCCTAAGTTAACCTTTTAGAGGTGCCGCATACCATTTGATGGAAATGTTAGCGACCAAAATATAGTACCCAGAAACCAATTTGTTATGGCCACTGCAAACTACTCCATAGTTAGTAGCTTGTGCGTTGCCATGACGTCATATTTGAACTAGCCAATCATCATGCATGATCATGGAGTTTTGGTTTCAATTTCCATGGGAGCTCTTATTTTCATAAATCATTGCGCAATGACAAAACCGTCACACCAAATATCATGCAACCAAAATATCAAACGATTAGATAATTTGGAACCGCCCGTTTTGCTTAGACTGAAGTAAGCCACGTCGATAAAAATATGTTTTCCTCTTCTCCATGCAATGGATCACCTAGTTTGCTAGAGCCCTAAGACTATTGAAGTTTTCTGAGCTATTGCACAGAAGGGTGTTATTATTATAACTAGTAAATAGGTAAAAAATGACTAGAAAGTTATTTATTCTTTTAGCCCATATTGCTGTGCAATATTAGTTATTATTCGCAATATTCGTTCCAGTTAGAGTATTTATTTTTTATTTCGTTTCGTTTGTTTCTATAGAAACATAACTGTTGAGGAGGAGGAGGAAGATTTTACATTTTATAATAATTAGATATTCCCACCAACCAACCAACTCCACCTAGTGACTATAAATAGCACCATGACACAACCATGAGAAGACATGTAGTTTTGAGGATTCTGCGCAGAGTGGGGTTAAAGCGTCCATTACCAAGACAAAGATCTGGTTCATTCTTACTACTAATACAAAAACAGGATTTTTCTCAAAACTTGGCATCAGTAATAGACAATTGTAAAAATGCTGCATACTAACGACTTTAAAAACTAATAACACTTATCATCTAACAAGTGCTAGCTTTGTAGTTTTGTATTTTATTTACAACTATAGTACTGTACTGATGTCCAATACTGGAGACCTGGTGCAACTACCTTATGTATGATAGAGCATCGGTTATGTGAACCACTGGCTATCCGAACAGGGATGATCGAGCAGATGAACAAAGATTTCATTAAAATTGTGTCAGTCGTAAATTGCACATTTGTAATTCTAGTGATAAGTGTTCTTAGGATCTTTATTTTGCTTTCTTATGGTTAAACAAGAACTGTATTATCCATTAAAGACAAATTTACAATACTGTAACTGAAAGGCCTAAAAGGAAAGAAAACTCAATTTTGTTTAAAATTATTGTAGAATACATACACTGGCAGATTTACGGGAAGGAGGGTTGGGGGGTTAACCTCCTCTTCTGACTATGTAAACAAATTAGTTTTAAAAACAACATGTTTCTCAATTAGTTTGGATAATCAGCGTTCAACTCCACTATATTAGCTTTAATCATTGAAAGTGAACTAATCTTAGAAGCACATTAGAAATTGCATTTGACTGCTTTACAATTCATTTCAGTTTTGTTAACATTATTTTAAACTAGTTGTATGCCCCTCAAGTAATAATGATTGGTAAATAGTAATGGCCTGTCAATAATGATAGAACAAAGTCAAAAAATATTCTGATGCACTTTAATTTGGAAGTCTCTTTGAGACAGGTATGTCTTCTGTCTCATGTTATTATGGTGAACCCAGTGGATCATGGGGGAGGGGGTGGGTCAACTTACATGTAAACAAAAAGTGACATTCAAACACAGGAAATTATAGTATTAGATATTAGAACATTTGAGTGTAGTGATCATCACTAATATTAATTTGGTGATAGCCCAATTGGATTTCTAAGAGACAGCAATTTTTTCTTACATCAGCAAGTTAATGTTTTCCGTTGTAACTAGCCCAAATATGTTTTGATGTACAAATCATTAATGAGTATCATTACATTTGTTTACATGGAAATTGACTAAAGGATCTGTGAACAATGCAAAGCCTAGTTATTATCACCGGTAGCAACCAAATTAAATAAACTACATTCTAACATGTTTTTAATTAATAACATATTTCAGCATAAATCATACAATCATGATGCTCAGTTGATTGCACAGGTGCCATTACTTTTCCATTGACTGAATGGGAAGTCGAAATTAACCTCCAGTCCAGATTGTTGTCATTGCACCAAATTGATGAAGCCACATGAGCAAGAGCATTTTGTAATGGGTTGAATGATTAATGGTTCCCAAGAATATTCCACACACTAAAAAATTTAACCTATTACCTGTAGTAAAGATCTTAACCAAAAATTCAAATTAACCCTAGGTTAAATGTCATTCAACCCTTGGGCAACTTTGACCTTTGTTTATGCAACTGGGTCAAGTAAAACCTTCCCTTTTGACATTAGATACTAAACTCAAAGAAAATGTCAATTGTACTTAATTTAACCTGCTAACTAACTGAAATACCACTGGCCACATACGATTTTTCTGGTGTTGAAATAAACTCAGAAATCAGGTTGAATTAAAACACATGTAAGTTATATACTGTACTGATAGTGTTCTGGTTAACATGAGAGATACTATCTCCAGTAAAATATTTAACATTAGCCAAATTCGATTGTAGGCTACAGTTGATTGAATTTTAAATGGTCCATCAAATTTAACCCTTTTGTTGGCAACCTATAGAGATAGCCAATATGAAAGTGTTCTATAGCAAAATAAAAAAAAAAATTATACACCTAATTTAATGCATTAATAAGAGTGTTGCAGTATTCTGCAGAATGGTTTCTGCCACAAGCTTCGCGAAACTGTCGAAAAACACACATTTTAGAGATTCAATGAATCAATAAATTTAATTACTTAGTTTTTCTTTTTAATATTTATTACCATTTTTAAAGAGAAACATTTCATGGGAAAAATGTACATACAATAAAATACTTCTCTTTCCAAAACAAATAGAACATGTTTTCCTGTTCTTGTTTAATTTTTCCCCATTTTCAACAATCTAAATGCACTTACTTCGAAGTATTGTTATTAATTTTCCCTCTGATATTCATTTTCTTTTTAATAACATTAACAAAATATCTGGCAAACATTCCTCTTGAAAACAAGTGTTATCTATGTCCCCCCTCCAATGCAGCTCTACAAAATCACAACACACCCACCCACACGTTGGTGTGTGGCAGACACCAACAAACAACCATCTGTGAAAAAATAATCAGGTCGCTTGTGAAAGAAGCTTGGTTTTAAATCACAGCGAAAAAGAACAACAATCATCATCATCATGTTTATCAGCATTTTTCTCACCAGCTTCCGAACACTTTAGGCTTAGCTTGTCATCATCATCCGTGCATTTCGCGCGCCCAACCCTTCCATACTGCACAGGTGGAAGGTAATTTTGCAATACGATGATGGAAGATGGCGTAAGAAGGATAGCCATTGCTTGCGTTTTGGCCCCACTCGCCCAAAAAAATAATATTCGGGAAAAAAAGGCAATAGAAATCGTTTTACCTGTTGTTCGGCATGATGGGTGGCTGTTCGCACGCATCCCAGTCGATATTCCTCTCGCTTTTCGCCCTCATTTTGTTGGCCAGATAGCGCCATGAGCGCTCCGCATTTTCCCCCTACTTCTTCTCTCACTGCTCGAACTGGTGCTTCTCTTCTGCTAATATGTGTGGGGTATATACCACCGTTGTGGATGTTGTGTTGATGCAGAAAAGTCAGGCACAGCAGAAGACCTGAGGCTGTTCCACCCACCGACCAACCTCCCCTTTAAGGTTCAAGTGAAGCGCTTGTTGCTGGTAGCCATGGAAATAACCTTGATGAATGAAAGTGTTTGTTGACTTTTGCGGGAATGAGGAGGCAAGGAGGAATAATGAACTTTCGTGTTGGATGGCTCGGAAAAAACGTGGAGAGGAATAGAAACCATGTTTACTAGGATGAAAAAAAGTCGGCAACTGAAAACTGAGATGGGCAAAACAGCGTGGATCTCTGGAATGGCGACCCTAGTGTCAAATATTAGCAACTACCTTTGGCATAAATTTTCCATCACATTGCAATGTTGTTGGCTTCCTAATCTCCGAGAAGTGTGATGGAAGGCGGGAAAACTTTTTTTTTTAAAGTTCCGTTTATTACAAAATTCGTACACATGCAATAAAAAACGAGTGAACAAAATATTGCTTGATGATACAATTTTACTTTTATAGTGGAACCCATTGCGCATTGCTCGCAACAATAAAAAATAAAGAAACTCAGCAGCAATAGTCAAAGACAATAATAAAATAAAGTACTATACACATAAAATCATAAGTAGAATGGCAAATTACTATGACATATTAAATTATACTAAAGTTTATAATTTAGTATGTCATACAAATACAGGCAGTTCACGGGTTAAAAATGTTCTATTTACAGATAAACTCCTTTTAGCCTTCACCAATTTTCTTTGTCAAATCTAGTGATTGACTTTAAAGCAGGGGCATATCCAGAAATTCGGTTTGGAGGGGGCAAGCGCAAAACCTAGAATTGGGTGGGGTGAGGGGCTCAGAATCATTTTACAAGTATGAAACTATGGAAATTAATTAAGAAATCACCTAAAACAGCTATTTTCAATAAGCAGACTGTACACAGAACATAGTAGGCTAGGCCTATATACATGCTAATATTGTATGTTTGTTTTATGTAAACTGTTTAGATGAAAAAACTTTTCTTTAATGTTTTTTTATGCATACCTTTTATTTGTAGTAGAGTATGCGTAGAAAGGTGCATTATATACTTACTACTATACAGCCTGTCAAAATGACGGGAAGTTTTTATTTCGTTTTATTTCCTAATTTTTTTTTATATCGTTTTAACTCATGTTGCTTCGCAATATTCGTTACAGGTAAGTCTTATAAATTTTATAAGTGTTGCTTCGCAACAGGTTAACAGCTTAACTCACAATTTGAGGTAGCTGTTCTAAGACTGGCAAAAAAAGCTGTGGTTCTCACCCTCTGAAAAAGCTGCCACCCTTTTGAAAAAGGGGAAACTGACCCCTTGCTAAGCTGACCCCTTGCTGAGCTGACCCCCTTTTCCCCTTTCCTAGCTGGAAAGCAGACTGGTCGTTATCAAAGATCTCATCAGTGAGGGACTGACCCTGAAGCGAAAGGGAAAGGAAAAAGCCTCCCCTCTATGCACACACACAAACATAACAGCTGTTTTTCTATTGCTCTTTTATTATACAAGATATAGGCCTACTAAGACAAACATTTGACTTTTCCGACTTACAGAAAATTCTTTGGCATATATTTTCTGTTACATTCAGGGTTACATTGGATTGCCTAATTTCCGAAATTGCAGTGATGGAACGTTTAAAATTCAGTTCTTTACGAAATTCGTAAATAATAATAATAACGATGAACACATGAAAAATTGCTTCCAAGATCAACTTCGTCCTGTCATCATATAAAAAAAACCCATTTCTCGCACACAAAAACAAAAAGTTTTAAAAATAAAACTGTTTTAGTTGAAACACATTGAATAGTTACAGCCAAAGAAACATCAATAAAATAAAAAAAGTCGAATGTCAACCTAAAAAAATGTTTTACCAAATTCGACGATACCATCTGATTCACAAAATTTCTGAATGTTGTCAAGCTGTAATAATGGAAGGAAGAAATAACCATGGTTTGTTACAAAATTGACGTTATAAAAAGAGTGAACATAAAAAGATTGCTTTAATTTTCAACATTTCTCAACAACACAAAAAGATCACAAGAATAAATAATAAAAAATAAGTAAACAAAATCCACCTTACCAACTAAGTAGTAGGGTTTCTTTCCCGGGATCCAGTCTATTGTAACCTAATTTACATATCCTGGGATATACTTTTCTTCTCGGAAAATCCCAGGGTATTTGAAAAATGTTATTTTTCGTTCATTTTGTGTTAATATTATCATACCTTAGCAGGATTTACTATAGAGAGTGATTCAGAATAACTATTCCTAATTTTAGGAGGTAATAGAGGGGATGTGATGAAACTTTTCATACCCTTTATGTTAGGTTCACTTGTGAATGAGTTAGTGAGTTGCAAAGACGTAAATTGTGAACGTATATTACAGTGAAACCTCCCTAATGTCAACCTAGGGAGGAGAAAATTTTGGCCACTTAAGAGAGGTAGCCACACTTGAGAAGTTCTACAAAAAACATGACCAAAAACAGTATGCAGTATAAAGATACTGTAATCCAGTACAAAGCCACTTATTGAATCTTGATTTTACTGTACTGTTCGTCTTGATTGTAGAGGTTAAAGTCACCCGTTAAAGTCATGAGGTTAAAGCAGGGGTCGGCAAGTAATTTTAAGTGGGGTCCGGATACTATTGAAAATGGTTATCGAGGTCCAGAAAAAAACAAC
>JAQIWH010004462.1:0-16948 GCA_034695005.1 Cryptops parisi | reverse complement strand
AGAAACATTTGGAGTAACGTATAAATTAAAGTTGTTTTTATACTCAACATTGACTATACTTTTCTAAACCCCGGTACGGTGTAATGAATTATTACATTTATTGAATAAAATCGGTTTCATTAAATTTCAGTCAGTTGTGTAACAAAATTTTATTTTACTTATGAACTTATGACCATCCATCACTTACGAATGGTATTGCAGATATAGTGACAGAATAAGTGTTTGGTTAAGCACGTGATCATTTCTTCAACCAATCTGGCAACAGCAACGTTTGCACGTGATTGTGAAAACTCGTTACTGTGCACATAATCATTGCTTTAATCAATCTGGCAACACCGACTATTGCACGTGATTCATTATTAAAAATGCAAGTGTCACAGATTAAGTATTTTGTAACGTTGCGTTTTTTGTTTATATTTTATTTATTTATTTTTTTGCAAATAACAAGTAAAAAAACAATTTTTTTGAAGAAACAGTGGTAATGAGTGCTGTACTCATTGTTTCTATTAATGTTGAGTTTTCCATCTTTTCCGTTAAATTGCTTGAAAACTTGCTGTAAGCATATTCACTAAGTACAGCGTTTTCAATAAGTTTCTTCAAAACACCCCTTATTACACTGCAAGTTTTTCAATTTGGAATTAATTTCTTGAGGGGCACGATGAATTAAATGAAGACTTCTAAAGAACACCCTTTCATCTAAAATTAATATTGGTAAAGGGTTTTTTTCTTCTTTATTTAAAATATCTCTTCATTAACTTTCAATTTGAACAAAGTTCATTAGCTAATGAAAGAAGCGAATTTCATATTGAAATCATGGCAAACAAATTGAGGGAAATTTTTCGTTTCTCTAAATTTTGACAAAATATGCATAGTTGTTGTTCAGATTTAAGTTTTTAATATTTATTAAAATATTCATTTTTTTTTATTTGAAAAATGAAAACATGTTTCATAAATTCTGTTAAATCATGTACAGTGAAATATTGATGTATTTGATTTTAAATAAATGAACATAAAACAAAAAAACTCATTATTCTGATGGTCATGATGAGAGAAAATAATCCTTTTGGATTTTCGATGAGATTTAGGATAAGCTGGTTCGTCTTCGATGAGATCAGTGCAAAACTAACTTTCTTTTTTTTTAAAAAAAAGGAACAAAGAAAAAATACGATTAATGATAGAGTAGAAATCCGGATCACGTGACGAAAATCGATGCGAAAATCCGCGTGACAGACCTTTTGAGTTAAGGAACGGAAAGAGTAAAAAATATATATGTGTAAAAAAAAAGAAAAACAAGTAATTCAAGGAAATTTTATAAGAAATAAAAATCTAAAAAATAAAATAAAATTGGGTTCCTTGTAAAAAAGATGTTTTTTTATTGCTGATCAAAAAGTAACCTTGGGTATTTAATTAAATTCATTTCTAAGGATGCGTGTAAACGTAGTCTGTCAATGATTGATTGCATCCAGATTGAACGTGAAGGAGAGTGACTAAGATTGGATGTGATAGAGATAACTTGTGATGAAGTTAGGTCAACATTTTCCAAACTCCATCAGACTTTAACGATATGAAAGTAAAAGAGATAAGAAGTAAAATCTAATTGCGCAATATAGTTGAAAAGTTGAAGGGGAACAGCTTGGTTGACGGCCTCCGTAGATAAACATGTTGCAGCATGTTTTAGTATTCAAGTATTCGATTATCAGACTTAAATAACTAAACACTGAGGTTTTACAACTTCATGGGAGTTTCGATATATGCGATTTAAATTCATAAGTGCTTTGCACATAACATAACTATTGCATAAATTGAGAAGTTTTTGTAGTTTGATTTGTATACCGTACAAGTTTTCAAGCACAATTAACTACTGATTTAATTTTTTTTTATTAATATACAGTCTGTATATCTCGAAAAATCATGTTTTCCGGTTAATAAATCTAACCTCATGCTGCGTGGAGATGATAAAGTACAGTACAGCGTTTTGTATGATGTCATGATAACGGTTTCGCATAAAATGAAATGCTGGATAATAAGACGGTCTCCGTAGACATATGTTTTTAAAGTACTCGATTATCAGACTTAAATAACTAAACACTGAAATTGTACAACTTTATGCGAGTTTCGATGTATGCGATTTTAGATTTATGAGTACTTTGCACGTGTCGTAATCTTCGCATAAATCGAGAACTTTTTGTAGTTTTCTCTTTATCTTGATATTATCTTGTACTTTGGTGTGTATACAAGTTTTCAAGCGCACTTAACTAGGTTTGTTGTTTTTTCATTGATATAAGTTACTGTGTGTATAAAATATATTTTTCAAGAAATCAGTGACTTCCTGTTAATAAATCTAATCCCATGCTGAGTGGAGATGATAAAGTACCGCGTTTTGTATGACGTCATAATAATGTCATCGAATAAAACGGAATGGTGGATAATAGGGACTCTACTGAAAAGTTTCGGAGATATGTTTTAAAATCATTAAAAAAATACGATAGGGATTATAATAAAACAGATTTAAGTCAGTTAATATAAGTTTATTTGCTAGTTCAACATCAATTGTTGACCATTTTCGGCTTTAGTACTGGGTAACAAAAAGTCTATATTTTGGCTGTAAAGTGGCAGTAACAGCTGAAAATGTTCAGAAGACGTTCTGATTAAATATTTAAAACTGCCTATTTAAACGAAAGAGTTGGTGACTGCTTTTCCATCTGGCAGTATATACGGCGTAATTTCGCTTTAGTTTATTTCGCTGTTGTGTTGGAGGATTTCAATTTCACGCAAAATGTATGTGTGTGAGAGAGAGAGTGAGAACAGGGGGGTGGCAGAGAGCAAAAGTCGCAACACCATTTTATTGACTTTGGGGAAATCGCCGTGTTGGAAAGGAGCGAAATTAATTCTATTCCATACAAGCGTTCGGAAAACGAGTTTTGGAGCTGAGCAAAAGTCATCAGCGTTCGTTCGACCAAAAGTTGAGTAGTTGCAACTGCGTATATTACTACTACTACTACTATTTCTATTTCTACCACCATTACTACTAGTAGTGATAGTAATAGTAGTTGAAAGTTGCTTTGGAATAGTGCGTGCGTTCGCCTTAACGAGTTTTTGAACCGATAAAATCAAACCGATTGCCTATTTTTCTTTGGTCCAAAAAAAAAGTTGGGAAAATTGACAAGCCTAGGTCGTTATCTCCCATTTCTGACCCTCGATTTCTTAGATGTAATGCATTTATTTTCTTCTTATTTCTATTACTGAGTGTAGTACATGTGTGTGAAGAGGAAGAAATTTTCTTTTTTTAGGTGGGGGGAGGGGAAATTGGTGGACAGCACGTTTTTGAGGTGTATTTTGAAAAGAGGAAAAAAAAGAGGTAAAAATTGCATTAACTTTGGCGTTTTTGTAGATGGGTTTGTAGAGTACATTGACAGTGAAAAATTCCCGGGGCATCGAAGGGAAAAATGGGTATAAGGAAAAGGGAAAGGTCTGCAAACCCCGTCGTCGTCGTCGTCCCATTAGTGTCATTAAAGGCAAACTTTAAGGCACACAAGGGCCCGCGTGGTTTGGGCATGTGTCCAGCAAATCGACTCGCTTTATAGCCACTAGACTAGACGTGACTTTGCGAACAGAAAGGACAATAGTTCTTTTGCCTTTTTCTCTACTACTGGGTGCTGCTGAAAGCATTACCAACCTCGCGACTTGAAATTTAGACCTTTGCCTATAAATTTTTTTTTGTTTTTGTTTTTTTTCTTCGGATACACCGACAGAAACTGTGGACAACCTTAAGATTGGCCTTCTTTTTAAGGGAAATTGGTTTGTTAAACTGATTTTGGTGGCCGTTTTGATTCGCTGTGGGTTTCTCGTATTTTTTTTTATTATTATTATGATTCTTTATTTTTAGTCGTTGTTTGTATGAAGACCTTCTTTGAAGGTTGTAAAAATTTGATTGTTTTTTTTTCTCTTGCCCCGAAGTTTTTTTTGTTGGTTGGAAAATTTGGGGTTGGGTTTTTTTTTGGTAAATGAAATAGCACTTTATTGTGACCTGGAAGAATTGATCCGTTGTTTTTTAGTTGGTGTTTTTTTTTTGTATTTATATGTTGTTTTTTTCCTTTACTGTTAGCGAAAATTTATCGAGTGTAAAATGGACGAAGAGATTGAGTAAGATCTCTTGATAACTATCAATAGAAATGAAACTTCCATTAAATTGAGATTGGAAAGTATAAAGTATTTATACAGTGAATACAAAAACTATACAAACATATAACTTATATAACTATATAAATAAAAACGAAATTTCATTATATAATGGTAATTTTCACATTTTAAATTTTCCATTGACTAGAACTCTGCATCAACTTAATACTAAACCTAGTTAAGAATATGAAACCAATTATTACAAAAAATCTGTATTTTTAATAATGTTTGCAATACATGTACATGTATGTATATGTTACCGGCAATGTATATAATCAGGGCATTGTATACAATGCCTAGCTTGTTTTGAGAAGGTGTGAAATAACATCTAAATTTGTTTAAGTTAGTTTAGGTTAATGTTAGGTTAACACTTGCTGTAGGAGATACATTTAAGCCTAACATACATCTACAATGAATTGTTAATCTTTGTTTCACTATATTTTCTGATGTAGTAACTAGCTATAGTTTATTATGTATAATGGTTAGTAATATATAAATGTTTTATTTGGGACTGTTCCGTTTATATCGGCGTCGAAGAGGCGCCGATGATGGCGCTGCAATCCGGATAACATTTATCGCTAGACGTATGTGACCGATCAACAAAACGAAAGTTACATTAAATTTTAAAATGAAATCGAAGATTTTAAATCCTGAAATGAAATCGTTTGGCGGGCTACGCGCGCCAATCAGGAACGATTCTCGCTTTGGCTTCGCTTTAACTCCCTTTTACCACAATTACAAAAATTACAGTTTGTACAGCAAATTACTAGATACATTTAAAAGCGGTTACATACATCTAGCGATAGATGTTGTCTGGATTGCAGCGCCATCATCGGCGCCTCTTCGATGCCTTTAGATAAACGGAAAAGGACCCAAAAAACAAAGCGAAATTGATCAATCATGTTAACATGTTTATATAAAGCCCTATTAAAATCATTATATGACCTGGTTATGATAAAATGACGTGGAACTGATAGTTTATGGATATAAGTTGCATTCCATTCGTTAAATAATTGAAAGGATAAGCTCTATTCAGGTTATGGCTGATGGAACTATTAATATGAAATTTGTAAGCATGTTCAGTGCGACGGTTTATATTATCAGTGTAGAAAATCTTGTATTCGTGTAACGGATGAGATTGATCAGTGGTTAGGATCATGAGCTGTTTAAGGTTGTGATAGTAAGAATTTTGTTTTTTTAATTTTGAACTAATAGATACATATCTATAAAAACCAAAAATAACACGAATAAAAATATTAAAAGCTACGGTACCATAAGTCCTTTTATTCTGAATTTCGATGTGTGAGACCAAACGTTATAACTGAAATAATTTTTGTTTAAATAAATTGAACTTTTTTGTAATTGTTAAGAAGGTTTTCAATTTTGTTTGCAAGGAAAATGTTTCTATGAAGTCTATTAATTAAATATTGTATATGAAGGCTAAAATTCAATTTAAAAAAATTACATATGGGTGTCTTCAGGTTGCCCAAACGTATGCATGGTTTGAGTTTTTAGTGGATTTAAATTCATATTTCTACTTTTGTACCTATTTTATTCCTTCTTGAGAATACGATATCATTTGAGCATTTCATGGTAGACACTCTGTATAACTTATTAACCCGTTTTACAAACAAGTTTTGTGAAACTAGCAGTTATTTAATCAAACTAATTTTGACGAGTTAGATAATATACAGTAAGTTTTAAAAAGATAACTTTGTCGTATTCTTATTGATAAACATGATGAATCATTATATTATTCGACAAAATTTTTTTCTATGCTTGCTAGCTTCTTTGGTTTAATTTTGTCAATTGGATTTGCATGTACAGTACAATAATCCCTCTATTTGAAAAATTTTAAGTTTCTTTTTAAATATGTACTTATACGTCAATATTGGAGCTTACTAATATATAATATAACCAAATAATTTATTAACTATCATTTAGATGTATTTCCATAAAGATAAAGTACCGGTATGTACGATAAGTAAAACTTATTTGAAATTTACAAATTTGTCAACCGTGTTAAAGTGATTTGCTTTAATGGAGACCACGTAAATGATCACGTGTATGTCATTTTCTTTCGACTGAACTTTGATTAACAAGTCGTGTGAATTGATAGTGTAGGTTAAGCTACTTATTTAAATCATGTTTTGTATACAGTGTGATACAAAACATGGTTGGTTCTGTCAAATTATGCACGAGCCAGTCGTTCTAGGAACATGAAGCGATATACTATGTATATTCAAAATATACATATTTTTTGACATTAATGGATTTTCATCTCCGTTTTTCCTCAGTTCAATATTTTTTCAAACTGTTTATTTCCTCGTTAACGCCAGAGAAATATTTCAGGAAAACCAGTTGATTGGTAGATTCGTTTTTCCCTGTTATTCATAGTTTTAGATTAAATCCGATTTCATCAAAATATATTTTATATCATTTTTAAAAACTGACTATTCAGGTAGGTTGTAAGTAGAAAATCATTAATTAATTAGTAATGTTAGAGACAATATTAGTTACAATATACAAAATGTAGTTTTTAGACTTAAAATTTCATTTTTACATCTGTGCATATTTTCTTTAAGTAACGACAAGATGAAGTTTTTGGCTTTTTCTGTGTTATTACTGTTGATGTTCTTCAGTGCATCATCTGTAGAACTAACAACATCTACAACACGAGCAACATTTATAAGACCAAACCCGATTGGTTAGTAGTTTTTATTACTGAGAATGTTTTTTAATTTTATAGTGTGTGTGTCAATAAATTAGTTTATACAACTTAAGAAAAATATGACCAAGTCAAGTAAAATACACCAGATTGACTATATTAATAGCTATATTATTTAATGCAATATAAGATGACTTTTAAGTTTTAACACTCAGATTCAATTATAGATGTGCTTATATAATATTATGATTCTACATAAGTGTTAATTAATGTTCATTAGGAAACTGTCCCATGTGCGCAGTGAATTGTCCATTTGCGATGAAAAGATTTGTTTATCGATGTCCGTGTTGTGGTATGAATTGCTGCGAAAACCGTGTTAAACGAGAACTAGGTTTATCCTATTTTTCTGACCATCACCCTCTCATCAATTACTAATTATACTTTAAAAATCGTATAATCAAACATTTGTGCAAAAAAAAGTTAGTTTTGTAATTAAACATTGTTGGAATTAAAAAATGTATTTTGCAAATCGAAATATTTTGAAACCTAATATTTCAACATGGTGTTACAAACATGAGAATTTAGAAACTTATTTTTTAAAAAAATAATTCGTTTCTTTTTGTGTTGTTTGCCATTTATTACAAAAACATAAACGTCTGTACATCAACGTCTGTTTATGGTGTTACAAATTGTGGGAGATGCTACATGTTAAAAATATTATTAATATTATTTACCAATGCTTAATTATAAATAGTGGAAATAGCTGGTGGTATTGTTGAACAAGAATAGTATAGATATTAATAGAGAGATGTTCGATGATGAGAGAACAAGCAACATGGTGAACCGTGGAAAGAACTGGTAGTAGAGAATATGATAAGAATATGAACGATATCAAAGTGATCAACGGATAAGCTGAAACAAGACAAGTGTGGATATATTATTCATGTGACAACCTTCACGTTAATATAGAGTTTATTATCAAATGTGTAGACTGAGTCATTCCTAAAGCTTCCTGCAAGATAACTAAACTAAGTCAACATTGATCGTATTCACAACTGGACAATGCTCAGCACGGGAGTAGTCACAACTAGTGTGCGGTCAACGTGGTTGTGATCACACAGTGACAACAAAGAACGTGATCGCAATCACAATTTCGAGGTGAACTGGCAAGATTTAATTTAAAGTTGTCTAGAGTGCAGGGGACGATTTGAAGATTTCATGGTAATGGTTTAAGGGATATTTCTGGTTATTGAGGAGACGTGGAAGTCCCTTTATCTTGTGTTATCGAATCAGTTTGTTAACGGTAAGGATACGCACCGTCTTACATTTAGATGTAGATGTAATAGATACGAGACCTCGTACATATCGTGACCATCCAAAGTAATTTATAAGTAAAGTGTTGAACAATGACGGTGGATGCGAGTAGTTCTATTAACCGTTTATAATGGTTTTTGTTAATTTCAGAAATTTTTAATCAATTTTTTCAGTATGATTTGTAAATGTTAGGTGTGATTCAATCTCGACACTACACTAACGTTTGGACATTGTAAGGAATTGAAATTGACAATTTAAGTTTTTAAATGATTGAGTATCATATTGTTTTCATGAAAAAAATGTAGACCATGTGAAATATATGCACACTAGTGAAAAGTCCGTCATTCGACGGGCACCTGGCGTCATCTGGTGACAACACTGAAAGACCGTTTAGATTTTGACAACTTAAATTGAAGGGCATGGTGTAAAAGGTTAAGTAAAATTTTAGTCAGAAATGACTTAGAAGCATATTCCTTCAATTTGAAAAGCCTGTTATGAGTTATTAAGCTAGAAGTGGACAAACATACATTAATAAATTTTCATAGTAGGTGTATCGTGTATGTATATATTTGTAAATATGTATTTATTTTTTCTTCTCATTAACAATTCGACTGGGATCGAGTAAATACATATACACAAAAAAAATAAAGACAAGACAAATACAAACGAAACAAAATACAAAAACCACGAAATTAATACAGAGGGGCTACATACTGGAATGATGTCAATGACCAATTAAGCTAAACTATTGAATCCATAATGTGCAGGTATAGAATTGTTTATCAAAGATTTTATAAGGTTGGGTAATATTTGTGTTGTTAGTAATGAAAGGAAGACGTCTCAATCTGATAGGTAGATTGTTCCACAAGCTGTACGTGTTGTAAGGGTAAGCGTTTGCTTAAATCGTTAGGTATGATAGTGTCAGAATTTAAGTTGCATTTATGATGATTTAGGGGGTGAAGGTCATTATTAATTATTCGGGGAATTTTTTTTAGACGGGAAAAATAATTAATTGTGGTATAGACAATAGTTTAAAAAAATTTTAACTTTGCAGAAATAGAAGTATAATAGGATAAACCGAAAATCGTTCTAATAATAATAATGTTATAACTTACTGATAAACTTTTAATCTTAAATTTTGAAGTGTCTGACTACAACAGAATTGCATAATTGATAGTAGGAATTATTTTTGCCTTGATGAAGATAATTTTTTCCTTAGTTGAAAGAAGGCCCTTCAACTTCTTAACAAGAAAGATTTTTTTTTTGTAATTTTTTTATCAAGTTATCAAGTATTATATTACATATATATGTAATATATAAATATTACATATATTACGTAATACGTAATGATACGCATCATTATTATTATGCCATCGTTAGAAAATGACAGTTTACGAAAAAATGAGAAAATAATATACCAGTACTTACTACTTAAATAATGTTGCCATCTTCATAGACAGAGGACAGTGAGAAAAAAGCTTGTAATGCTGTTCGTTGACAAATTTAAAAATAAATTAAAAAATTAACATTATTGAAATTGGATGAACTAAACGATCGGAAAAATAATTTTCCAAATTGCTGTTGTCATTCATAACCATAATCTATTATACGTTAAACGAAATCAAGCATGTTAAAACAACATCTTATTTTGGTGATTCAAAATCGATGTTCAATGTTCGATGTTCATAATGGATTTAAGCTCTGAAAGTGGATTTGTTTAGTTTAATGGTTTTAAAAGCAATATAATTGCTATAAAAAGTAATATCGTAAAAGTAATGTTGAAGTAATTGATTATCCAAATGTCATACGGTACCGTGTTAATGAAAAATGACAAAAAATACGTTTCTATTTTTTTAATAATATTTCACTTAAGTTATATTACACTGTTCACATAAGTTATATTTCAGTTAAAGCATACACGTTATAAAATATAATTTTAAAAAATTTAACTTTTCTGTTTTTTCTAATATTAGACCTACTTAGAAAGTCGTCTTCCTCAAACAATGATGGCGAACCGACGGACTTCATAGCCTGAAGTGTTGAATTTTGACGTCAGAGCGATACAACATATTGGTGAGTAGGCCTACACGTTCTTTTCTCCGTTTAGTTTTAAAATTATCAAAAAAACAATCTCTGGTTTGTTTAATTTTATCCTGTTTGAAATAATACCACCAAATACGTGAGCAGGGTTCCTATAACCTGAAATAGAGAACAGGTTGGTTTTTAATAGTACTGTACCTTGTACTGAACCATATTAATACCGTGTAGAGTAATTGTATTTATTTATTGAAACCCTAATTCTGTTTAATTTATTTTTTTTTGCATTTTTATTATATTATATTTATTTTTGAACCGATTTGGTTGAAAGATCGTAGCTAAACTAACCGTTAAAATAAGACTTCGTTTCATTAAGAACATTCCCCAAGCTGATATTCCGACTTCTAGTTTGATAAGACGATTTCCGAACCATAAATAATCAAACGTGTTACGTGTTTTTTCCTAAAAAAATTCAACACTATAGTTTGTTCTACACAGTGTTCTTCATAATAATAGCTATAACGTAATTTATGTGAGGTAGGCAGTACTTACGTCAGTTGGAAGTAAAATGGTACATTGCAATATCGCTTCAATGGCTTCACTAGCCTAAAAATAGAAACCAGTCAGCATTGTTCAATTATATTTTGTCATATCGCAACAAAAATGAGTCGTTTCCGTTTCCGTTTGGTGTATCACTCTGTGTGATTTTGAGTTGACAAACATACCTGTTGATTCACAGAAGAGGAATTGTTAAAGAGGATTAAAAACATGATAATGTCTCTAATTGTAGATACAAGGAAATATGCGAAAGATAAGGGGTAGAGGAGAACAACTTCGAGTTTGGAATAAATAGCGCGGATGTTCAAGCAGGAGTAGATCACGTGACTCGACGTCCACAGAAACACGAGGAACGAGTAGCAATCGTTAATTTCTTCGACTTGGGCAGAAGTGGTTTCAAAATCCTTTTTGATCTTCATCAAAGTCACCGCGTGATTGGGCAAGCAAACGGTGGCGTCTTTGATGTTCTTAAATCGAACGCTTAGCGTTTGAAACAGCGAACAGCACGTGATGATGATGATCGATTGGGTGCTGAACGATAGGAATTTGCCACTCGTGTTGACCAAATGCCCGAAAAGGAAAAGACCAAGATTTTCCTCAATCATCGGCAGTTTGAAGACCTCTCGGTTAACTTTCCTACGAACTTCCGATTGGTCCAAAAGGAAGAGAATAAACTCGAGCAGAACGCATCCGAAATTGGCTACGGTCATTAGCACTGCGTAGAACCAGAAACGTCTTTTGACGTCATCGACGTCTCGAGAGTAACTCCGAAAAGTGTTGTTGTAAACAAACTTTTTGTGTAATTTTTTCACTTTTTTCCGATGTACAAACACGTAGACTAGGGTCCAAAACGGAATTAACTTGTACATGAAATAAACGGCCATAAAAGTCACGCTGCCCATGTTGGGAAAAACCATCACTTGGTTGATGCAGATCACTATCTGGTAAGCCATGAAACTGGCGTGCAATACCACGTACAAAATAAAACGAACCCATAAGGTTTTTGTCGCGTAAAGATCCATACCATGAAGAAGTAGAAGTTTATGACACGTTTTGACGAAATACTGAAACTCGATGAGTTTGATATCAACCACACTTTTGGTACCGGTACCAGATTCCACTACCCTAACACGGTCCATTCTGCAAAGGAATTGATACCGTTGACGGGAATGTCTTCTATTTATGGCTTTTCGATTTCAGCATGTCGGTGTTGCGTATTTATTAAAATATGTAGTTTATGCGTGATAACCTCGTGTCTGCGTCAAAATGTTACAGAGGTGAACGTTCGTTGTGTCTTGCTCCATTTTCACTTATAAGGTTAAACGCCCAACGAATGTACTATTAAAGCTCCGATGATCGATTGACATTTTCATAAAAGTATTTTAGAGTTGAAAAATTGATGAGTTTAGGATGGTTGGGAAATGGCTGTTGTTTTTGTCAATTTTTTGCCTTTTATCAACGCCTAGACTCTTATGAGAAAATCTTGTCATTGATATAGTTATCAATAATTTTGTGACAAATTAATTCTGTTCAGATGTCTTCTCCAATCCGAGAGTAAAGGAATGACTGCTATTATTAAAATGACAAAGTTGCAAATCGCGTTAAATGAGCTTTTCACAAACCAAAGTGATTAAGTCTACAGCACAAAAAGTGGAGAAAATAGATTCATTTTCCATTGACCTACATATTATTTTTTCAATCCAACGTTGTAGAATAGATTATTACACTGGTATTTTCTACGTTTGAGACATACGTTTATCACCAATTAAGTGTTTTGGCACTGAAAATGTTCAAAAAGTGAACTGAATCACTTTAGCTTGCAAAGAGAATACAATTCAATAGCTTGTTTAAAAAGTTTTGTTTTTTTAAACTTGCTGTTCTTAGTGCGAAGCACATTTTACAAGTTACTCTCTCCAAAGCATAGCGAATTCATTGCAAATGGCTTGTTTTGAATAATTTTGTTTATGAATTTAATTTTTATTTATTACACGTTTTTAAATGAACATTACATAATTTTGAATTTCAAGTTATTGTTTTTTTAATTTGCTTTTATTATACAATTAGTTAGCTTGGTATAAAAGGATTGAGTATGTAAGAAGAGTTCCTATCACCTGTAATGAAAAAAGTTGAAAAAATTTATAACACTAAAATGAATAAATGTACACGTATATATGAAAAAATATTTTCTAGAAATGAACTATGATTGATATTTTCTAGAAATTAAATGATTTTTTTATTTCGTTTTTATTTATCTTCATCTTGTTGGTGTCATATTTTGTACGTCTTTTTTGTATGTTCTCTATCATATGTACTACTTCTGTGTCCCTATGGGACGAAGACCAATATATAAATAAATAAATAAATAAATAAATCAACTAGACCTAACCGTTAAAATCAAGTTTCTTCTCATGTAGAACATCCCCATGCTGATAATCTCATATCGGAATGGAAATACTGTTGGGTAAACATTGATACATCAAAAGCTTTAAGAAAATCCGTGCAATCCATCTGAAAACATTGTTCAATGTTTTGTTTTAGACTGAGGTATTAATAATTTTTAGCAGTTGCTATGTGTGTATCGTATTGCTTACCTGAAAATTCATTTTGAGATTTTGTTCGGTTATTGTTGTAATAAGATGGCTGACCTAAAAAATTTAAATATTATTTTCAGAATACATGTACTAATTTCTATTTATTACTAAACGTTTAAGTGCGTAAGTTTGAAGTGCGTATGTGCGTGCATAACCTTTTTCTTGAATCCAGGCGTAGCTTTTTCTCTTGAGTGCCTTTCTCTGTGTGTTAATTGGCTCAGAATTGACACTTGATACGTGAAGGGTTTATTCATATCATTGTTTATTAGGGTAGAGAGAAAAGTTTTAAATAAGGTGTAGATACATCTGGTATGTGTAAAAGTTTTAAAAGGTGGGGGAATGACAAGCTATAACTATTTTTTAGCTTAAATTATACCAGTAGCCTTTTTTACAATCTTTTATTTAACTTGACCGGTCGTAAAAAATGTTTCAGCATGTTTCATTTTTTAAGATCGTTTTTACCTGTTTCTAGTATCGTAGATACTTGAAACTTGGTATACTAATTAATTCTGCGTGATAATTTGATCTGTCAAATTTGGAGACACCCAGGTCGCGTTAATTACGACCTTTATGGTATGTAAAAATCGGTTTCACCTGGTAAGGTGTTGCTTACGCTCCAATCCGCTTTTTTTAAAACTTTCAATTTGAGTTAGCATACAATCAGTTAACGAAATTACAAAAAACTGTTAGCGCTCACTGTTGGTAAAATACAGAACTCTACACGTGGTTCAATTTTGGACGAACACTTAATAGTGTTCGTAAGGTTCAATGTAAAACATGTTAATTAATGACGCTGTTAGCGCTCGCTGTTGGTAAAATACAGAAAATTAAACGTTCAAATATAGTCTGCGATTGAATACTGAAACCTGAAACTGAAATACTGAGTTACTTCACTGGAGTGTACCAAATATACAACAACGCTATTCGAATAAAAGGTTGTGCTTTAAAAATGGAGTTTTTATGTCATCTTGTCACTAATTAAATACTGTAGTTTAAAATTCAACGTTTTCTATATTTTTTACTCAAAGTTTCTCCAATTTACGCACGATTTACTGATTCATCTGACTTACGATCTGCCGACCTCTAGTGCACAACTTTAATTTAAGGATCAGGAAGTTTTTGTTTCATGCGTGTTTCGCGTATATGGGACCATTATGGTACCAGTACTTTACAAATCTTTTAAAATGCTTTTCTCGTTTACGCGAGAAAATTTAGCTATTATGCGTTTGTGGTGGTGCACACACGACAACATTATTACAACCTCTGATTTATTTTTATAATGTCTGGTATGAATTAAAACCCTGTATACAGTATGTAAGGCTCTAATTCATGAATACCGGTATTGAAATGTCCGGTTTAAATTTTCATTTTGTGGAAATATCGATATACGAGATTTTCGATTTCTGCAAGGTGTTTGCAGAACATAGTTCTCGCATAAATCGAGGACATCCTATCCATTCTTTTTATAAGACAGTTTTTATCGGTTTTCACTTTAAATTGTAACATACCTGCATATAAACGGGAACTCGAAAATATAATTTAAAACACTCCAAAATGTTTCGGACAGTTTGTAAGATATGACGAGCAATTACGAACGCATCGAGGATTTTCAGACTTGCAGATCCTTCAAACACACGTAGATGATTAGGACAAATGGTCGACAGGAACACTAAAAACGAACTTTGATTTTATCTTTCCACTTGAGTGCAACCCTTTCTATTTCTCAATGAACGTTTCTGAACGAACGTGGGCATTGTGTTTCATCTTAACGAACTTGTTCTTGATCATTTGAAATCGAATGCTTAACAATGTGACCCAAAAACAATTGATCAGCATAATGGACAAAGTGTTAAACGTTAGCAAGATGCTCAAACTGTAGAAGAAGAAGTACGTTGTGTGGAGGAAATTCTTGTCGCTTGACGGAAGTTTGAAAACGCCAGTCATAATTTCACTTGCCCTTGGTGAATCATCTATCATAAAGTAGATGAAGAGTAAAGCAACGCACGAGATTTTGAAAATAAAGCAGCTCACAATGTAAAAATAAACTAACTACGTTAAATTACGAAAATAGGAGAAAGACGTTGTTTGATAAAATTTCAGCAAATCCGCTTGCACACGACGGATTTTGGTTCGATTGACGAACAGAATGACCAGTGTTATGAAAGTTGTAATTTTGGATAAGCAGTCTGCAATCCCATTCCTCACTGATTCGATTTTTTTTTATTTTGTTGATTAAATTAAAACTCGCGTAGAGCTGATGCACAAATATTCACAAGATTTAACGTTACAAAGAAAATTTCAAGTGGTGAACAAGTAGTCTCTGAACTGAAATCGATTCCACGGAACTTCAGCAAAGTATCAAGAACTCTGACGATGCAGACGTGAAAATATGTTGTTTTTGTTAGTTCTTTCGATTTGGATTGAATGAATACTGTTTTTGAATATTGCAATGTGAACTTTTTTTCGAACCGCTGAAGAACGCCATATTTTGAGGTCCGTTCTTAACTTGTATCTAGTCTTTGTCTGTGCTCGAAAGGTCAATGGTTTCTTAAGAAAATGTCAATAGCGTGCATTACGCTAATAATATTGGATCTGTTTAGCGTTTATTTTTCTGGTCGATAACTCACTTTGTTTGGTTTGCTAATTGTTTCCTCCGATGGACATCAACACAAGCTTCGCTACTTCCCAAAACGGATCTATAATACCGGAAACTAATAACTACTACACCTTAATATGAAGCTTGAGAGGCAATTAATAACGCATGCAAATGATTTATTGCCATCTATTATACAATCATTTAAACAGCATCATATTGAACACTTATCTTAATAATATATGAGTAACGCATATGTACGCCAATGTAAATTGATTAAAAACGGAGACAATAGGTTACTAAGTTTGGTAAAGAATGATGAGATACGTGAGTAACGTTCCAGTTATCTGAAATTTTTAATATAAATAATATTAACAAACGCAGGAATTTTTGCGCATACAGTATATTGTACTCGGTGAATTATATATAAATTCATAAATGAAATTATTACCGATACGATTAGGTTTCTTCTGACGTAGAACAATCCCCAGGCAGAGATTCCAATATCGAAATTAAATAAATGTTGAGTGGCAAGTAGTTCAAACTTGTAGGAGTTACGTGCGGTCTGAGTAAGATTTATTAACAGAATAAATAGACATTTTATATCATTCTTAATAAAATAAATCATGAAAATACCTCGGTATCCACGGTAAGGGTTGATCTAGCTATTGTTTCGGTTAATTCAGTAGCCTATAAAGAAGCATCCATATAACAAATTAAATTTGAAAAAAGGTGCATGTGTCATGTTATTAAGAAACTTGAATTTTTCACGTGGGCTTTGTAATGGTACACGAATGATAGTTGAGGAATTATATAATCATGTAATCGATTGCACGATCATAACTGGTAATGAACAATTTATTGGCCAAAGAGTTTTTTGCCCAGAATAACTCTGTCTCCAGCAGACTCTGAAGTTCCATTTTTACTTCAGAGGAGACAATTTCCTGTCTTTACTCACACGTCTTTACTCATGGACAGTTGTATGTAGCATTTTCAAGGGCAAAGGCA
>JAQIWH010004461.1:0-16948 GCA_034695005.1 Cryptops parisi | reverse complement strand
ACTATCGCACTACCAGATAATACAGATTAATATAAATAAAACGAAAAAACAAAATTACTATCATTTAATAACTATACAGGGTATTCCTGACAGGTCTAGTCAAATTTTAACCACGGATGTTACAAATCGATACAAAGCAAACAACCCATATAAACATGGAGCCAGAAATGCTTCTCTTCCGAGATAACACAAAGTAAATTACGTAAATGCATAAACATAGTGCTTTATAATCACTGTAGGTATGTATGTAGGTAGGTATGTATATTATGCAAATGAGTATGCATCTCCCATGTTTATATAGATTTGTTGTTTTGTTTTGATACGTAGCATGTGTGGGTAAAATTTGACTAGACCTACTCTGCACAGTGTAACTCAACATAGAGAATTCTTGGTATTGCAAAAACTCTTAAAGATTGGAAACTTCTTATACAACAATCGTTTAATGACATTATTTCACTTGTAGAATGCCACCTCAGTATTTGACACTTCGACTAGGCGAATATGACTTTTCGTCGGAAAAGGAAGTTTTGCCGCATATGGATATGTCAGTGGGTGAAGTGATCATCCACCCAGATTTTGACTACACAACACTTCAACATGATTTAGCTTTAGTCAAGTTCAAACGAGCTGTACGCTTCCAAGAGCATATTTTACCAATTTGTTTACCTGGAAGTCTTGACCGTTTTGACAACAATACCGCCTATGCCACTGGATGGGGACGAATGTACGAAGGTAACGAGTATAATTTTTCATAGAAGAACGTTGTGTGTCATTTTAAGTAAATCATCCATCTGACATGTGTTTACTTTATTTATTATTTTGTTGGCAGATGGACCTGTTTCGGACATACTGCGTAAAATCAAATTGCCCATTTTGGAAAGTAGGGAATGTGAATGGATGTTAAGAAGGAATTTGGACAACCTAAGTGGTCCTAACATGTTTCTATGTGCCGGAAGATCGGAGGGGGGAATGGATGCTTGTGAGGTAAGAAATACTGGTTCTATTATGCTGTTAACTTCTATTTTACAACTTCAGAACATTTGAAAAAGTATATTACAATTGCAGAATCTGTTATTGTAATGGAATTCCTAGTGAAAATGTTAAAATTCGAACTTTCATATACACCTAATGTGAAATCAACAGTGTAAAATATTTCAATAACGTAATTGTTTTTCACTTAAGATGGCTCATAGATAAGTTATTAAATAGGTATTAATAAGTTATTAATAAGTTATTAATAAGATATTCTTCTACACTTCACACTTTGGAAACTAAAACATATTGGTGTTAAGCGCATTTTACACGTCAAATCTTTTCAATCAAATTCCATCGATTACAACTGCTTTTCTGACGTCATACACACATCCGGGCGCGTTTCAGTGCTTTTGTTGTGTTTCGTTGATTGACCGAAAGCACAAAAATGCGCCCGGATGTGTGTGTGACGTCTGAAAAACTGTTGGAATTGATGGACTTTGATTGAAAAAGTATGACGTGTTGTGAAATGGGCTTTACGTTAGTGAATTAAGCATGTTTTACGATTTGATAGATTTTCATGCCAAAATATAAAATCCACACGTTTTGAAAAAAGCAGTTTCATACTCTTATTATTAGCATCACTTATGAGTGAGTAAGTAAGCTGAAAATTGAACATATATTGTACTCGTTCTACAGTCGTTTATGATTCCAGTATCAAAAAAAGCATAAAACGAGAACCACATAAGTCCTTCGCATAAATCAAAACCGCAAGTCCAATGTAAAAAAAAAATAAATCGCATATTTAAATATATTAATCAAAATTGCAAAAATTAAATATAAAATTACTCAAAACTCGCATAAATCAAGTATCGAATCACTCAACAATCGCATAAATTTAATTTTACAGGAATCGAAATTCATATTAATAAAAATTCGCAGAAATTAAAAATGAAAAATTACTCAAAACACGCATAAATTGAATATCAAAATTTCTCAGATTGCATAAGTTTTAGTTCGCATAAATCGAAATTTCTCATAAATCAAAAATTCTTAGAGTTATGTACCAAACTTACACTGACCGTTATTTAAATGAATACATACACAAATTTATTCATCATGGTTTTTTATATATAAAAGGTAAATTAAATACCTGTACTTAAAGTATTATGAGCATAGGCCCCACGGGCCTAGGTCACTGCAATCAAAGCATTAGAACTTTGACGCCGTCATTTCATGTTTCTCGTTTAACTTTCATTTTAATTAATAAATTTAGTGAAGTTTTTAGAAAATGCAAATGTCTCATTCTACAAATTGGACTTTTTAATAATGATAATTAAAATTATATAAATAATTAAATTTGTATGTTTGAATTCTATGTTTGAACTTTAACCTTTTGTTGAAAAGTCTGTAAACGGTCAACCACATCTTTCATCAGTGGACAAAATGTCGACTTACAATTGTTAGTCGACAAAATGTTTATTTCACTTAGTGAATTAATTTACTAATTATCCCATACTAAGCACACATTAAAAATTGAAGAGCCTGGTGTGAAAAAGTGTTAAGTAACATTTTTTTGTCAAAAACGAGTTAGAAGCGTTTTCGGATGTGTTAGGTGCAATTCTACCATCCTTGCGCAAACTTTTGAACAAAACAACAATATGTGCAAAGATTTTTGTGCGATTTCCTCGAAATAGTAAAAAACGTTACCCAACACTTTTTTACACTTAGTCTTTCAATTACTTTCAGAAATATAGTACACATAAGTATAATATAGGATTAAAATTCAATTTTTGCTCTACTATGGAGTTGGTCTGTTAAAATAATATTATACAGGGTGAGCCACTAGAACTACTATTTTGCTTGCATTCGCAGACACGACAAAACTCAAATTGTTTTTGAAAGGCGATATAATATAAGACTAGAAAAAGTAAGTAACTATATTCGTAGTACATAAAATCATATAAGTAGTTTCAACACATCTTATAGCTACACGTCCTACATATTTCGTAAATGTGCAACTGTACCTGAATTTGATTTTATTCTATTTTTTCTCGATCACAGGAATTCAAGAAATAATTCAATAAAAATAATTCTTTACAACGATAAACTTGTTTTTTTGGCAAATCGTTTGAATGAACGATTTTATTTTTTTTTGAAATTACTTGTTTTGTCGGTCATTGGTGTTTTCCTCAAATTACATTAAGGTGTAAAATTGCACCTAAACATCTATATTAACCGACTTCACAATGCTTTGGGCAGTGTATCATTTTCTTTTCTTCAGAGATATCAATTTCTTCGGTTTCACAAGTGACAATTTTGGCTCTTAATAAAGAAGAAAACCTATTTATTTTTTACTTATCTCTTTTTTGCACATTGTAAATTTTATGATACTATATTTTTTAAGGAATTCTTCAAATCAAAAACTTACCACAAAAATTATTTTTATTCTTTTTAGAGTTTAGTAACTCCAAATATAGAAAACTTACAGTAATAGCGACGAAATCATTACATGACATTAAAGTGTAGTTAAGCAACATTTATATAAAATAAATAATTGATTCAAAAAATAATTAAAATTTTTATAAACATGTAATTTCAAAAAATTGAATTGTATGCACAATGCTTTTGGGTTTTGTTTTTTGCCATTTATATTTATATAACATAAAAAGGTTTTGGAGTTTTTAATTTTTATGTTATATAAAAAAAAATGAAACATTGTGTGCATACAATTCAATTTTTAAATCATTAAATAAATTTTTGTCAAAAAAATTTTAACCAAAAAAAATTTTTTAATGGAAAAAAAACTTTCCACAAATTCTATAAATATGCATTGAAAACTATTTGATTTTGCGTCTGTATTCGGCCATTCGCTTATTCGTAAGAAGACATTAAACTTTTTTTGACATTGCATTAGTTCTACATAGGGGGGGGGGGTGTAGAAATAACAGATTTAATAACTTCTTCATAAAATTTGAATATGTACAATAACCTATAAACCTACACTCGGGTAACCCTAACTTAGTTGCCAAGTTCCGTTGAAACCAGTTCAACTAAATTCGATTCATACGCGCACCAACAAACAAACGTAAACTTAATTGTATTATAATTTTTAATTAACTTCACTTGTGAGTTCGTGAGTGAGCTGGGAATTGATTTATACTGCTATTCACAGTCATTTATGAGAATGTATTGAATAGTGGACCAATGTTACAAAAAACGCTGCGTTTTTTGTAACATTGCGTTTTATGCGTTTTAAACGCATAAAACGAAAAGCGCCTAAGTCGTTCGCATAAATTAAAAACTGCATTAGTTAATCGTAAAAACAAATCGCATATACAATTGAATAATTCAAAAATCGCATAAAATCAAAAATTGCATGAATCAAGTATCGAGTCACTGAACGATCGCATGAATTCAATTCGCATAAAATTAAAACGTGCAGAAATCAAAATTGTAAACTCAAAACTCGCATAAATTGAATACCGAATTACTCAAAGATTGCATAAATTTTAATTTGCATGAATTGAAACATGCAAAAATTGGATTTTTTTTTGCATTATGTAAAGTAGGCTTACAAGTACTTACATTATATCTGTATATGACAGTACCGGTATATAAAGAAGTATGCTTAAAAATAACTTTTAATGCACTTTATATCGATTTACTTTTTTTAATATCGATTTTTATTTCGTTTGCAGGGGGATTCAGGTGGTCCCCTGGTGGTAGAACAAGAAGATGGTCGTTGGATTCTTGCAGGATTAACGTCATCAGGTCGAGGTCCTGGATGTGGTAGACCCAACCGTCCCGGTTTTTACATTCGAATATCCAAATATGTTGACTGGATGAACAGCGTGATGAACAACCAGTGGCCATTGCAGTGAAATGTTGATTTTTAATTCTAAATATATTTTAATAACTACTGTAAGTAATTGATGGAAAAGTTCGTTCTTTGAGTTTGAGTTGAATCGAAATGTTGTGATCTCAAATTGTGAAATTGTGATCAACGAATTGAAAGAACAAGCACGAGTTACAAGTGCTTTTTTATTTGTGACGTAGACGTAACAGTATTTTAGACTGGGCTCTATATCACGATGATTTTTAATATGTTCAGCGAAGAATAGGCTCAGTGTACCTGAATGGTGATACATAATATACGTTTGTTCGATCAGTTGGATAATAATTGTTTACAGCATCATATACCTCACCAGTATTTTTTTTTAATGTAATCAAACAGTATTTATGATGCAATTGTGACCAATTTTATTATAGGCATTAAAATGTGTGTGTTTTTTTTGTTCCCAATTATTTTTTTATGAACCATTCTTTATTTCATTAACTATAAGAAACCTGAGTAAACGAGTTTTTAGTTTATTTTATTTTTTTGGAATTTTTGCACGTGATTTGCATTTCTACGAGTTGTAGTTTATCTCTACGACTAGGTAAAATAGTTAATATACTGTATACAATCAATGGCGGATTTAGAATCGACTCTGAGGAGGGGGGGTAGGCACCTGACATTTTAACGACGAATACGTCTAAAACTTATGTTGTTTGCAAATTAAGCTCAAAATGAATGTTTAGACCCAAAAAAAGGAACAATTTCGCCGTTTTTGCCACTATTTTTTTTTTCATGAAAACATCCAAAAAGCATTAAACACGTCAATGAACTAAACATGTTCTGGTAGGAAGGGGTTTAAATCTTTCTTTACCACTTCCACAAATCTTCTAGTGTGTACAATTATTACATAATTAAATATATTGCAGCAACATGTTGGTTATGAAGTAAGATGAAGAGTACGGTACAACAAAAGACATTACCAATAAAACCAATATTCGAATGGATTAAGGGCAACATTCTAATCCAAACATTAAGGAATATCGGTTGATTACTTGGTGTGATACTGTTTATTATAAGGACTTTCTGTGCTAACTTCCGCCACTTTAACTAGGCTAGATCTGCCGACACCGATGGAATATTAAACAGGAAGAAGATCCTACGTATCCTGAATAAATATCTCATGTAAATTTAAGGCGCAATGTTTATAATGTAGGAAAGGCACTCAATGTCGCTGAGATATCGCATCGAAATAAAATTTATACACACCTACACAGTGTAATATACAAAGATATAAGAATTGCAACACCGAGGTTTGTCAAATTACTAGAACTACAAATGGAAATGTTTTTTTTTTCGCAATTTCAAAGAATTGTAAACTCTTAAATGGAATAAGTGTATAATAAGTGTATTGACTACTGTTGCAAAATCTTTTATTTTTTATTGTTGCACGCCGTTTATTGGAGTACAACTACAACCTATTGTCTGTACAGTCTTTTTTGTTGTTTTGCCTACTTTCCACACTTGAGTGGCCACATACTGACACGAATGCTATCATTTTTTATTTCAAACTAATCTCTGTTTGTTTTTTTTTATTGTCATCTTTTCTGTGAACTTTTTTTTTATTGCTTCTACTATTATAAAACTTGAGAAGCATATCGCATAACCACTTTCACACAACAATAGCTACTATATGCCTACCATCATTTAACCAAACCACAAGAGTTGTTTGTGGAAAGCCGAAGATAACTTTTACAATATGAAAGTAATGTTCCGAGACCATAGGAAAGTTCTTTGTAGTAGCTGAGAGCACATTGGCCAATGACTTGGCGAGATTTTGGGAGCTTGTGACGTCATTTGTCCGATTCTCCCACCAATTCTAGCGTGTGTCCCATTTAAGGTGAGAAACAGTGAAATGCTGCATGGTCGATTGAGAAGCTTCTGCTTTGCCCAGCTATGCAGGAAATGCGAGCACTATCTACTTGGCAGTGGCAACAGGGGGAGTTGATGTTGAACGTTCTCTTCACCTCATCATAAACCTCCTCCTGGTTGTGGACTTCTTACCTACTCCGACATTCTGGCGCCCAAACTTTGTAAAGTGACCAATACCATATCATCTTTGAAAGTTGGATTTTTTATTTCAAAATATATATTTTCAATACATTCAAACTGCCTGGTAGTTTTTTATGTTATTTTAATGAAATCGTCAAGTGAGATGTCAAGAAGTTCCGCACGTTTTGGGGAAGAAGTCAGTGGTCATTGTTGGAGTCCATGTGTTATTGGATTGGACTAGGAATTCGGCTGCAAGAGAATTACCATCGTTTGGTATGTTTTTCTATTTTATTTATTTTTTGTAGTGTAAAACCATGTGGTTAGATCGTTAGATGTTGTTTTTATTATTATTATATGATACTGTGTTAAGAAGAAATTTGGTGACTAGTGACACCAAAGAAAAGAAAGAGAAGTGATGTTGTAAGTGACCTACTGCGCTTATGTCAATGACCCGTGCAAGGAAAAAAAACCAGGAGGAATCATGGCTTTAGGCTTTACGTTTTAAATTCCTGTAACTTACTCTCAAAAAGGCTAACCTCAAATTTTAATTAACAGTTATTAGAAAACACTCAATTACACGTTGTAGCGTTAGGAGAAGTGTAATTAAGCAGAAATATCTGCAAGTCCATTCACTTTGCAAAAATTTTGTTTCTGCAATGTTGCAACAAAAAATATTCTCACATTCTGACTCGAGAGAGACCGATATCTCTAGCTTGTATAGTGAGAATGCAAAACACGTTTAAGATGAAACATAATTCGTGTGTTTTATGTGCATCGATATAGAGCGAAAGCAATGTCACTTGTTGATCTATATTGTCGTACATCAACAATAATACCATAAGAAAGGTACACACTTAGATTTTATTAGCTAACTTAAGTTCTGACTAAAATTATATAGATCACCACATAGAATAATTAGTATGTGTGTGAATATTGTATGTGCAGAATGCCCTAGCATTTATTTTAAATGCTAAAAAGATAGCATTTATTTAATCATAGGTGCATTATCAGAATCCTCTTTCAACTGAGTCACTCGGTATAATAAGTGTATTAAGATGTCACAATAATACGGTATGTGTTTTAATTGTAGGCCTATATGAAAATCTGTGTCAGATCGCAATATAAACAATGAGAATTTCAGTTACTGTGCTTCGCTAAAAATGATATATTACAAGCTATTAAGAATAACTTGTACTTGATCGTAATCTTACGGCGTGCTTAAAAAGAAGCAAATATTTAGAATTCCAATTACGTGCGTAATTTAATCTAATAAAATTATGCACTAATTGTTTCGCAAAGCTTTCATGTATGAGAGAGTTTTTCGTAAGGAAGAGTGACTCTGAATTGCGATATGCATGAAATGCAGTGAACAAAATAGAGTTGAAGCAATTATGCTTAAATTAATATTAGTTATGAGACTCGGCATCACACGTAATAGCTCATTACATATGAAATTCATAAGAAAAATATTTACTAATGAAAATGTTCTTACTCAATACATTTTATTTTCTATATATACAATGATTTAATCTTAGTTTAGGCATTTAGCAGGAATTTTATAAAATGTCTTTTAAAGTACAATTCAAAAGTTCAAAATATACTGTACTTTATATTGCCTAGGAATCTTAATTTTCGAATAGAAAGCGAAGATTGAAAAAATTTCTTGTCCTAGCCTGAGATCGAACCAGGGACCTTTCGTACTCGCGAAAAGACGCTCTAACACGCTGAGCTACCAAGACAGACATTGCAATCTTCCTTCGAAAGTTTCGACTTTAATTCTATAAATCTAAATAAATATAATGTACGGTACGTTTTCTTGGTACTGAATACTTCGCTGTTTTACAATATACAGTCAAAATACAATACAGTCCACAGTATGCCGGCAACATACTGTATATACAATACAGTATGTTGTGTTGTGTGTATATATACTGTATCGTTATATGATTACATAGGATGTCCCAAAAGTCGTCATACATAAATAATATGCTTTATAGGTATTTCCTTATAACTTTTATAAGTAATATACACAGTCACATTTGCTTCAAAAAAGTGCTAAATCTCTCTATTTATGGAGATTTTTAGGACACCTTGTATAATCGGGACACCTTGTATCATATACATTCTTTTTTGGTCAAAATCATTCTTAAATGATCTCTGGTGAAAAACACATTATTTATATATGGAGACTTTTAGGACACCCTGTATATTTAACATTTGCTTTCAGGTATTTGCAAGAGAATGGTATCAAGATCTACTGATGCTGATGCTTTCAAGAACTACATCCTTATCATATTTCTTGTGATTCTCTTGAGTCCCAACGTATGGACGAAATGGGCACGTCTTGAAGAAAGTAAGAATAAAAATCTTTTTTGTTTTGATTTTAAGTTTTTTATTTTTGAAATATACGTACAGTTGTTACTTGGTGAGAAAAAAAAAGGTAAGTTTTTTAATATTTGTAAATAGAACAAAATTGCCTAAAGCAAAAATACCAGGAAGCTATGAGACCTTTTTGGCCTCCCCGAAGGGCTCCGCCCTGAACAAGGGAGGGATCATTTCATTGGATTTATCTTTGTGAAAAAAAATAGATTGAAAAAAAAAAGTTAAGATTTCCTGACTTATGTTCTGGATCTTGAAACATGCGATTTATAATTAAATGACTTAATAAGCTTAGTATGTTAGATACAAAGTAGCTCAATGTGTCTGTAATAACTAATAAGTTACATAAACGTAACGTTCTTGAAGTCTTGAACAACACCTGATCATAAAAATCTGTGAATACAAGTCATTTTTTGGACTTCAGATTTATGATTCACCCTGGTTAGTTATAAAAATATACTATACTAGCTGATTCCTAACGCGCTGCTGTTGATTAATAAAAATAACAACCATTTGCCATTTACTATTATTAGTAAATGGCAATTTTTTAGTTTAAAAAACCAATATTCGATGGTATTTCAAAAGCATAATTCGGTGGTACTCAAAATGCAACAACCGGATATAGACCACTATCAACGTAGCAAAATAAAATACTATGTTAGATAGTGCATGTAATTGTAAAAAGCCTTTGTCTAGGGTTATAAATTTTATCTCATGTTCACCAAGCATGATCAACTTAACCATTTTCAAATCGTAGCTATTCAAAAAAGATAAATTTTGGTGCAAATTATATGGAATTACATATATTTCTAATATTTCTAATATACAATGTAGTCATTGCAAATTTTGTTTAATAGTCATAGCATCAAGCATGCAATGCCAAAAGTAATATGCAGGGTGATAATTATAAAATCCGGTAGGTATGGGTCCCTTAAATCCCTTATCGTTTGAGACGCTAGTCATTAAGACCGATTGTATTACTTACTTGACATGGTGCTAATTATTATTTTTATTATTTAACTTTACTTATTAATCTAAACTGGAGATCATGGTATAAATCTCAGTTTAGGTTTGCATAGGTTTGTTGAAAAATGAGAAAAGCTAGAAGGACAGCTAACTCTTAAGTACGATATTCGATTTTGAATTTCTATAAGTTTCAATCTATAATCGATAAAATCAATTTGTAGAAAGGGGGTGAGTATGTTTGAAAAAATATTATTGATTTACTACATTTATTCATGTTGATTTTCTGAGAATTGCAATTGCAACTCGATTAACCACAGAACACAATTTAGATTTTTGTTCTATTGGTTCCAGTTGGTGAAACTAAATACTGCAAAACAAATACATGTACTAATAAATTATTTTGAAATACAATAAAAATATCACTTGTAGTACGTACTACATTTTATTACATTTCTAACTTTTTTAACCCTTTTTTTATTTAACTTTGAGGTGAAAGTGCTTCAACATGTTCAAGTTTTTTTTTGGTAGGTTTTTGATGACTTACAGAGCTGAAATTTTGAACATAGGCTGGGGTCGTAGAATGTTTTGTTGTATTAAATTCAGAGAGATCAATGTCCAGTCAATGCTGAGATTTTGCCACACGAAGGGTCTGTTTTTCATAAAAAATGTTTGCTGACAATTGGTGAGAGTATAAAATTGATCCATCGAAATAAACACTTAACATAGTTCAGTCAAAAATATATTTTCACGTGTTTGTTTCAGTGATTATAAAAGAGGTTATAAAAGAGGTTATCAAAAACGCAGTTTTTTTAAATACTTGTTACGTATTCATTTTATCGTATAAAGACCGAAAGTCATGAAACTTTAAAACTGTACAAAGAATACAAAAACTTCATAATTTAGTCACCTTGTATAAAGACCATATTATTTTGAAATTTCGAAGAGTTAGAACGTGGAATATTCAACGTACATAAAAAAAAGGAAAATCTACGCTATATAGGGTATCTGAAATGAAACGACGAAAATACATTTTCTATTTTCTATTCCAACAGCAAAATCCTGTATTCCAATACTACAGGATTTGGCTATTAAAATAAAAACAAAAATTTTAATAAACATGGATTTTTTAAATGCTCTGTGACAGCTAGACAAAGTGTAGTATTTCTAGTAATTTGTTTTAATCAGCTCTTTCTCTCTTTGATTGTGTGATTTCGAGTCAGTCTGTGGGCGACAATTTCATCGAACTGCCTCGACTTTGGTCCCCAGAATAGTTGGCGGAAATGAAGCTGAATTTGCAGCGTGGCCATGGCAGGTGAGTTGATTTACCTCTTTCTATTTAACCACTTTTCTCCTTGATCATGGGTTGCAAGGCCATATGCCAATCAGCTATCATCTTCATGCAAGCATATCATCATAATGGATGACTTGGTGAACAGAAGGCGTTGTAAAGAGTTCATTGAAATTGCTTCTGATGTGAAGTTGAGTCCACAGGCGATTTCTCTTTTTGTTAAATTTTTAACTCTTCAGTGCGTTGCTATCTATTTATAGCTTAAATCCAAATTCACTGTCAAAGACTTTATATGAAGTTCACTCTACTCTACTTTCTATAACCATTTTCTATAATTGACAAAGGAATTTCAACAATGCATTCTATATGGCGAAATACTTTGTGTAAAAATCAGGTCATCTGTCGTATTAAGCTTTGTCATATCATAAGTTGGTTTGAATCGAATTTTTGTTGGATTATTTCTGTTTTGTTTTTTATTAATTTCTTGTTCCGGATGCATTACTACAGGTATCTCTAAGGCGAGTTAATCGTGGATCGGTTCGACATGTGTGTGGTGCATCGTTGGTTACCAGATCTTGGATTATCACAGCAGCTCATTGTGTACACAAGTAGGCAAATTTTATACAGAGTGATCTGTTTTTTTATCAATCTTGTTTTATATAGTATTATAAGCTCATATACAGTGGGATTCGCCTCTAAAACCTAATTTAACTAACTAACTACAGTGGGATCCGGTTATTATAAATCACGAATAATGTTATCAATTGGCTATTGTTATCATAATCAGTCGGTCCTAAAACACTTTTTAATGTATTTTTATCCATGTTATCAGCGGTTATTGTTATCAAAAAGCATTTTCCCAATGTGATGATAATAACCGAATTCCACTGTATTACGTTCAACTACTTACTTTTCAAGTTCGTATAGTTCGAAAGATGTTCAAAAAGAACATTGTAAAAGCTTGAACTATATATAACTATAAAAGGAATATGCAGTCATCAATCGTAAAAATTTGAACATTGACATTGAACAATGAATAAACTAGGTTATATTTTTTTCATGCAAAATCAACATTTATTATTCAACATAATAATACTAGAAAATATAGTTCATACTGTACTACTGAAGCGTTTAATACTATAAAAAAACCGTCCACATGATGATTATATACATAGTTCCTATGGTGCAAGACCATTTTTTTTTCAATAGTTAACAATACAATTTGCTCAAAATTTAATGCATAATTCTGTATTTTTTGTTTGCAAATATCATATTTTCCTTTTTTCACAGTAAGAATGTCTCTGAACTTTTGCTGACATTTGGTGAATATGACTTGACGACGACCAATGAACCTCTTCGCAGTGAAGATCGTCGTGCTTTTTCCGTCCATCGCCACCCACGTTTCGTTTTGAGCACTTTTGAAAATGACATAGCCTTGATACGTTTTTCGCCTGCCATAACCTATGCTCGTCACATTATTCCTGTTTGTCTTCCCGTCGATGACCGAGACTATTCAAATCGTACAGGTACCATCACAGGATGGGGACGGATCGCAGAAGGTAAATATTGTTTCTTAATGTAATTGAATACTGTTGACCGTTTACTTTTTTATAGGTGAAATGTTTTTTAAATTAATGTTATTATCATTTTGACAGTTTCGAACTATCATTAACATATGTGAAACCGGTTCCACGGCAATAAATATTTACGAACCAACAGTTTGCTAGTACATAATGCACTTTAACTCGTGAAATTTTGTATATGGTTTAGACGCTTTTGTTATTACTGCAACACTAATTTAACTAGAAATGGTATGATATAATCGGCCTAAATGATATTATTGGTTAATATGGTATTAATATAAATGTTCATGATAAAAATATTTAATCTTGATTAATTAACATGTGAGGTGTGGTTTGACCTATTTATTTGTCTTAAAAAAAGCTTCAATTTTTTTTAAACTTAGATTTAGCTAAGAAGTAAAACAATTTTATTACTTCTGTAAGCTTAATTTTGGGTTCAATTGATTTTATCGTACGGTAGTTGAGTTTCCAACAAAATGCGTAAAAAAATTAGTATTAATAATTCTAAAATAAAATAATAATAAACTACAAAGTTTGATCTGATTTTCACAAGTTTGTCATACGAGAAGACTTATTTTAAGATTGTTTCTAATTATTATTTTTATCAGAAACATATTATGGTTGGTTAATATAATTTTACAGAAAGATACAATCTCCACATGTCTATGGCCAGACCCCAGACATGACATGTATGAAATTACATTTGAAATTCTTTAAAATGTCATTATATACTTCTGTATACTCATTGCATTACATTTCCTACTCTGTACAGACTACTTATTGCATTACATAAGCTTATAATACAGTATAAATCTACAGTATGTCCGGAAGTTGTAGCATTTTCAAAACAGCCACGACGCGAAGTGATAAAAATGCAACCTGCGATACATAATTAACAGCAATTCTTACAAATAAATACCTTTATACGACCAAATTGAAATTTGGAAGAACAAGAACTTTTGAGCACAATGTCACCATAATAACAAATTGAATAATAATCCGGAAAAGAGAACATGGATTTAACAGCACTGTTGTTTTTTACTTTCAGGGGGTCGAATGTCAAACATATTACGTGAAGCCGTTGTCAACATCTTTGACACTAGAGATTGCAGAGCTATCTTTTCCAGTTCACCAATGGCAAGAATGGTTAACATAACCGATGGTTATATTTGTGCTGGAAAGTTAGAAGGTGGCATTGATGCATGTGATGTAAGTACACTATTGATTCTTTGCACATTCACAATTTTTAATTAATATAATACTTTTTCCCGACAATGTATAAAATCCAGGCATCTATAGAATGACAAGTCTAGTTTAGTCAATGTAGGAAATCCTTATTGGAATTAGTGGTATGCCCGTCAGCAATGACGGGGGTGTTTGTTTTTTGTGTACAATTTGACTTCATTTTATTAGTTATTTGCTTACGTTTGTGTTGATATGGTTATACAGTTATCATGGTTATATAACCTACTCCACATAGGGAGCTTAACTTGATCACGCAGTTAGGATTTGATCCTATAGATATCATTTTTTACCGCACGTTATAATGGTAATCCATAGATTTAAAGTGTGACATGCACATACACACGAACAAAACAATATAGTTATAGATAACTACTGTATATCTTTTATGTTAACTTTAAAGTTAAACCTAAATTAGATATTTTTAGAAGAAATGTTGTTAACTAACCTTAACTAAAAGCTAAACAGTTGTATACAAAGTGTTATTTCATAATTCACTAAAAGAGGCGATGCATTCTATAGAATGCTATAGAATTCTATAAACTACATTGTGAGTGACATGGATATAATAATGGACCTGACGTTTATATTACTTTATTAAGGGTGACTCAGGTGGACCACTGGTGGTTCGGAGAAGAGATAGACGATGGGTTCTGATTGGCATTACCTCATCAGGATTTGGCTGTGCTGAACCCAATACACCTGCCTTTTACACCCGCATTGCTCATTACAGGAACTGGATTAAACAGACCGTTAGACGAGGAGAGCTTCAAGCAGCACTTGCAAATGTGCCGTAATAGTTATACAGAGTTTTATAATTGTTTTTAAAATAAAAAATGATTACCGTCATTGATTCGTTCACTGCAAAGTGTTTCGTAAATTTGGACCCAGTTTCTTTAAAGTTGGAAATGTTAATATCGCTTTTCTGGGTCTAGACTTACGGGTCACCATGTACAGTACAACAAAATAAGTTGTTTGTTTTTTAAATTATGTACATGACAAAAAAGAGATTGTTGAAGTTATTGTATAAAGTGACTACTCATTTTCTCAACTTTGAATAACTACTGTATGGCCATTGTAAATTGATCTATGCAAGAATCTTAATGCTCCGTACATCGAATGTCAGTCGATATGAGTACATAAACGCTGTAACGGTAATACAGTACATTTTCAATCATGGCATTATTGGCTATTTAAATCTTTTTAAGTTTTTATTTTAATTATGGAAGCACTTTCCAATTATGGGAGCTTTTCTACATACACGTTTTTTTGTATGTGGTACCAAAATATACTACATACATATTTTAGCATGCACTGTATGGGTGATTTGTGAAAGATATACTTGACCCATACATTAGTATTTTTGGTAATTAAGTTTGAATGTAGTTTGAATACCGTATTATTAGAAAATTAACATTCTATGTTTTTTAAATGTACAAATATTTTCGTTTGACTCTTGGACGATAAGGTATTAAAAATAATAAAGAAAGAAATCAATTGAATGATATATAAATACTCTAGTGTCTCTGTAGAAATACTGAATGTTATTTTATAAAATGATAATTTTTATTATACTACTAATAAATTGGAAGACTGAGAAGACTATTGCTGTGAACTAGAATTTGGAATATTCCACAAATAACACAATTATGCAAGGTATTCCTAGAAGATCTAGCTAAATTTACCGCACATGCTTATGCATCAAAACAAAATACAAAATTCGTATAAACTTGGATCTGAAAATACATACTCCATGAAACAATAAGCATATGCAAAATACGTGATTTCACCCTGTATTACAGTGTCTTGAAACAAAAGCATCTCCGGACCCTTGTGGATATGGGTTGTTTGCTTCGTTTTGATGCGTAGCATTTGTCGTTAAAATTTGACTTTTTCTTTCTTGCCGACAGAGTGATTGGGGTCGATGAGAAGAGTCTTCGTAAGAAAGAAATTTAAACAAAGAGGAAATATAATGATGTTTACCCATAGGTCAGCAATGTGAAGGTTTTGAAAGTTGACTGTGATGATCATGACGTGAAAAGACTTGCGACGTTTGTAAGAAACTCTCAAGCGTCCAAGACATGAAGACAAAAAGACAAAAAAGACAAAAAGACAAAATAGAAGAACTTGAATAGTATAGAATATGTAAAGATGGAAACTTGTTCCAAGGTTTTCCTGGACAACGGACATGGAGAGTCGCTGTTGAAGCGGGGTAAGAACAGTAACGAGGTTGCATTCAAGAAGATGTTATTATTGAAATAGTTGCAATATTGTTGCAATCTATGCTGGAAAAAGCATTCGGTGAAGTATGGCAGTCGTAACCGCACCTGTCGTGTTACGGTGACTTAGTCAACCAAATTGAGGGTTAATTATTCGTCCACATAAAAATGATAACGGGCAGTGTATCTACGCACGTACTGAAAAAGGTATTGGTCGGCTCATATTTAATGAAACGAATGTCAACAAGCACGAGTAAATGATTCAAGCAAACCGTGACATATCCGTTTATTCTTGCTTCATTACAATGCAATGAGACTACTTGAGATTTTTATTTGACAAGTTTCATGAAACTACACGGGAGATTGTTAGAAACACTTGTATACAGACAGTATCATGAACTTTCCTACG
>JAQIWH010004460.1:0-16951 GCA_034695005.1 Cryptops parisi | reverse complement strand
TACACACACACACACACTTACACACGAATGTGAAACCGTTTCGTTGCTCTCATCTTAGTTTATGTATGTATGCATGTACTGTAGGTATACTGTGTGAGATGCGACACAATGGAATTATTCATCGATGAATGGGTAATTTTTCATCGAGTTTGGTGGTATAAATCAAATCAGGTGCAGGTCGTTGGGTTGGCGTGTTGTCGTCGTCGTTGTTTGTGGCCCTTCCCCGAAACGGACCCATTTCATAAATTTGCTGTCTTTCTCTTCTTAATACGCCCTTCTAATGTTCATCCGTTATCTGCAGCCAACAATGAAAGGACAAAAGTGGAGAGGCAAAGCGCGAGAATAGGCCTCTCGGTGGTGTTTAAACAACACCGAAAGGGACCATCAGCGGTTGACCTGTCGACCCTTTCGCTGTGACAAATGACGCGCCATCTCCCCATTACGACCCACTATAAACCTACAGCACACATACACACACAGTGAAAGCGCCGTTCGTTGCCTCTGCCAGTCTTGCCAAAATTCACACACACGCACTCACTGGGTTGGACAGCTATCAAAATAGTGTGTGTATGTGTGTGTTGGCGAGAGAATATTGTCATTCCTCAAACATCATACCGTCCTTATCGTGCCAAAACAAATTTTCTACAATACTTTATTATTATTTTTATCTACGTAGTACGGAAAATGGTGGGAAGCTTTGTAACGTTGTTGTAACTTTGACCTACGTTGGCGATGTAAGAGAGTTTCATTTTCTAAAAAAAAATATTTATTGTGTGGTCGAACTAGATAGTAGGTTCAATGCAGATGTAAATAACTGAGATTTAATTTACGGTGATTATAAAAAAAAGATGTTATATTAATTCTAAAAAAAAAATGTTATGTTAATTCTAAAAAAAAGATGTTATGTTAATTCTACATAATTTAATTTATGACCTGCAGTACATAGACAATTGAGATCTGGACGATTGCCCGACTGTACGTTTGCCCGACGGTACGATTGCCCGACAGTATGATTGCCCGACGACATGATTGCCCGACGACGTTGGCCCGACAGCACGGGACATCCTACAATTTTTTTTCACAAATGTGTGAAAGATAATGGATTAAAGGAAAACGTTATGAGTAATTCCGCGAAGATATTCCAATGTTTGTCGTTAATAACACTTTCTTCACTATTATTTAGTACAGGAGCCGCGGGTTCCCAGGAAGCAAAAGTTGAAAGTTGTCATTCCAAGAATTGGAATCTATCTATAATCCTTTTTCTATATGTATAGTTTGTAAATGCTTAAACTAAACTAACGATTATAGTAACACGCATTTTTTAAATAGATCACGACAGTTATTCTGGCAGCTGTATACCATTCACGCTTATGTTGGAACAGGCGAAAATAGAAAAATAATGCCATTAGTATACTCGTTGATGACTAGCAAATCGTGTGGTGTCGGTCCACTGTGATGTCGGGCAATTGAATGTCGGGCAAACGTACCAGACCCACACAGTTAGCCTTCTAAACAGATTTAACAAAACTTTAACTTGTATATAGTAGCGTCGATTATCAGAACTAATTGGGGGCCATTAAACCAATTTGTTCGCATAATCGGACATTAATAGTTTATGTGCATATATAAAAAAATCGTTGTCTTTGTTTACGAATACAGTATACTTATTGTACGTTAATATTTTATTACATACATATTCTACAAAAAGTTTAATAAAGCATGAAGTTTTGTGGCCTTTCAGTTATTGTCTTTCATGGATGACACTGTTCGCTTCCGCTTTAGCATTTTATTTAGCCGTAAAAATAAATATCAGAATACTTTCCACTCGAATGTACAGTAGGCCTATACGACTGACACAAACTTAAGTGGAATTCCTGCTCATTCATTCAAATACCGGTGTTCGAATAAACCACTCGTTTGCCTAACCGACGTTCGGATATTCGACGCTCTAGTGTACATGTGCATGAATCTTTGTATGCATAATTTGCACGTTTCATAAAAATATATACTAACCTATATGTATGGAACACATAGCAAATGCATAGTTAAATCGAAAAATCGGTTAAATTGTAGAATTTTTGTTGTATGCATACATATACAGTACTAGGTAAATGCCCTAGGTATGGAAGTACACTGTGAAAGGGAAATATTAAAAATATATTTTCCCACTCTATAAAAATTAAAAAAATGAAAAATAAATATAAACAATTTGCAAAATATTACGATCGACCTAGAAAAATTAAATAAAACTAAAAAAAAAACAAAGAGAAACAGTTGTTCCCACACCTAGAATTGAATATGGTACCCTATGCACCACGAACCGTCGCTCTAGCCACTCGGTTAATATAGCAATTCTCCTCTTCCAAGTTCCTAAATGCACAATAAAAATAAAAAAAAGGTCTACATAAAAAAACGACTCATTTAGAGTTTTAGACCCATTTTTAGTCAAAATTTATCTATACCAACCATTTCCGGAAAATTAGATATCCATTAAGCCATATGATTTTTGAAGTTTCAGTTTTCTGCAAAACTTTGTTGCCAATAAACTAATTCTAGGCTCTTATTAAAGTAGAAACACTTTTCCATTTTTTGTGTGTAGTTTTTATTTTTGTTGTTTAGGTATGTAAATGTGGAAAAAATGTTTTTCACACATTTTATTTTATTTTAAGCATATTTGATTCGTATTTTCCAAATCGCCAGTTGTTCGAATCGCATGGCAGATGGTTTTAGAATACGTCTTTAAAATGATAAAAACAAAAAGAAAAGAAGGTATAACCAATCTCCCTGGAGTCAAAAGAGGATTTTCTGAAATTTCTTAACTTTATTTTTTTTTTGTGTGTGGTGTCTACGTATTTACGTGCATTTTATCCCTTGGGCTGGGTTGTCGTCTGCTATCGTCTTCTGTCTTTCTCTTCTTTTTTTTTTCTCGTTTCGTTTTATTTTTTTATTTTAGTTTTGGAACACCAAAGGCTGTCGTCGTCTGTCTGCTTTCTTATTTGTCTGTTTTTCTCTTTCCATCCGTTTTCTCTTCCGCCTTTCTTGTCGTTTCGTGTGACTTTTTCATTTACATCGAGAACAAGTCTCAATGGAATTCACCTCGGCTGAGCAAATTTCCGCAAATTCTACCGCCATTTTTTTTTCACATTTTTTTTTCACGACTTCACTACTAGTAGTCTACTTCGATCCGATCGATTCAAGTTACAAGAAAGAAAGAAAAAGACCGAAGATAAAAGGGGTAGAGTGTGGATGAAGTGAAAGGAGAAAAAAACGTGAAAGGGCCGAATGCATAATTGAAGAGGTGGACCGACGTGTTTGGTAGTTGGCAAACTGTCGTGAAAAGTACCGAAAAAAAAAAGTCACGTGAAAAGAGTTAACGTCTGTTTTTCCAAATGGCGGCACGTTATTCTTGGAACAAACTGATTTTACTTGTGTTGCAAATTTCCTCTTGTTCAAAGTGTTGTCCTTCTTGTTCCAAGATTGCCTTTCATGGCAAGAGTACGATTTCCCTTTTGTTTTTGTGGGGTAGTTTTTTTATGTGTGAATTCGTGATGTGACTGAATATCGACCGTGGTTTCCTGGTTGATTTATTTGGGTTTACTTTATTTTTTTATTTGTTGTTGATAGCTACTTAGATATATAAAAGGGATCATTGGTTTATGCGAGAGTTGCGTTTAGTTCAAACCTCGCATAAATCGAATTACTCATATATCGAAAAATCGAAATTCTCAAAAAGTAGTAAGAAGTTAATGTTTTTGTGCACCGCCGCACAAAATCGCATAATAATCGCATAATTTTTTTTTGCATATAGCGAGCATATGCAAGGATTTGTTTAGTCACATATCAGGAAAATCGCATATGGGAAACTCGCGAAAATTTTAAATCGCATGTATGATATTCTCAAACAGTGATAAAACGTCAGTGTTCAATAACTTGTACACCCCCGTACAAAATGTCATAAAAGCAAATATTTTCATAGATGACGAGAATATGGAAAAAATTATCTCGATTCATATTAGAGAACTCGCATATAAGGACATCGACGTGTTCTCTATATAGTTATACAACAACAATAATGCGCTGGTTGAACATTATTTATTTTATTTTTATTTATTTGGTGCGCTCAGGTGAGCAAGGTGACACAACAATACAATAACGACATTAACATAACGACATTATAACACGGTTATACTCTACTCATGCATATATCAGATTATATAATGTTGTATAATTTGTATAGAATTACCATACTGAACTACAGTAGTACTTGAATATTGCACCGGCACTGTGTATATTATTAGTAATGTATAGTATTCAAGCATTCTATGCCTAAGGTCTTTTGGTATTGTATGAAATAACACCTTGTATGTTTTTGTTTATGTTAGCTTAGATTGGTTAACATTTTCTGTAAAAAAACAACCTATTCTGGCCTCAATTCAAACTTACCGTTGAACCAAACCTAAACACTAGAGCCACCAGGCGCTCTAAATTTGAGATATCGATCACCCTGAATAGCTTTAAAAAAAAACAGTTTCCGTATGCCTCTTTGGAAGAATGGAATAAACTTCCCTTTTCTGTGAAATCCAAGATTTTTGTATGCTCGAGAGCGTCATGTATTACTAAATGAAGCCATTTTTACCAAATTTTAAAAACCTTTTTTTGTAAAGACCTAACTTAGTCTTGTAGTTTTGTTCGATGGTTTTGGTGTTTTTTTTTTTATATTAGTGTCTTTGTTTTTATCCACTCTATGTTTGTATTCGCCCGGTTGTTTCTTGATGAACGTTTTTAATTAATTAAATAAATAAATAAATATTTTTTAACGTAACAATTCCAATGCTGATTTCATACATTGCCAAATCCAAGTATTAAATTCCTCGATTCTATACATTGCCGGTAACATAGACAAAATGAATAATATAATTGTTTTCTTATGAATAATTGTTCAACTAATGCTGTTTGACGCAAGACAGGTATTCTATAAATTTATAGGAATCTTTTTCTAAATTATATGCGTGACGTCATCTTTGGTAAATACTTTCGGTGTATTCATCTTTTTAATCTTATATGCAAAAACATTCTCGTCACTGATGATATCTTTTATTTGGAATTTAGATTTCTCAAGTGATTATCAAGTGTAAAAAAAGAAGTACTCATATCACAAGTAATCACTTTACGTTAAATAATTAAGTAAACATCCATTTTGTGCATTCATTGCACGCATGTTGGAAATGATTTGCTACTTAAAGAAAAAGAAGAAAATCGTTTCGAGGTGAAATCTGAACAACTAGCCTACTTATCCATGGAAGACCATGCTTGCATAAGTGTGTTTTTTACTCTTCCCCCACTTCTTTGTGTGTGTGTTTTTTTATATCTGTTTGGCGTTGTGCCAGGCAAAGTCGGTGGTAAACGACGACGTGCCACCGTAATCTTTCAGGCGTGCTAAAGCCACACTTTGTCCGCTTTTTACATAGCAAAGACGTAACTTGTTCCATGCAATTGTCGCAGCTGCCTTGGTCGAACGCCACCATGTTTTTTGTTTTTTTTTTATATTTTGGTTACAACTTCCTTTTTTATACAAAAGCTACTGTCTTTGGTAGACGTCACATCCCAAAATAAGTCTCGGTCATGTTTTTTATAGTCCTTTTTTCCCGCGTTTCATACCTACCAATTTTTCAACTGTCAATAGGCCTACTTTGTTTTATGTTTTTCTTATCGAACGTTCTTGTTGAATTAGGCTACTTGTTTATGATGCGTATTCGTAGATGCTGAATTATGTTGCTAATCGTTGTAACGTGTGTACGGTATTCTTTGTGTTAAAAGAACGTAAAGTTGTGGATTTATGATGTACCTTATCATGATTTGCGATATTCAGTGTACAAAATATTATAGCGGTTTCATATTTGGTGAATGTGATAACTGGGTATATGATGTCATTTGGTTGAAATGTCTTCAATTTGGCTTGTTCAATTTTAAAAACATTGCACTTTGATAATATATAAATCGTTCACGTCAACATGTATTTCATATAATTTACTGGCTAAAAGTTTTGCTTGCAAATTTTGGTAAATGTTTTTGTGAAAATATCGGTTGGTATAATTTTTGGCAGTTTTGTTTTCAAAGTTTGGGTCATTATAGAAGTGCAGTATATACAAGTATAATGTACGATCTCAATGTTGTGAAGTTTTAAAGTTATGGGACAATATTACGAGTATAATGTACGGTTTACATATTTTATGGCTCGAAGAATATGGAAATATCACGAGTCACTGAAACGTAAGCTGTAAGGGTGGGCGTGTAAGATGAGGGTAAAGGAAGATTTGTGGAGTTTTTCGGTTTCAAGCGTGAGAAAGTAAGGGTTTCGTTAGAATGCGTGGGTTGTGGAAAATGTTCCTTGAGAACAATAAGATGATGGTGGCAAAGAAAAGCGACGTTTCCGTTGTTTCAGTGCCAAGCAATGTGATCAGGAAGTGAGACAATGTGACATTTTGACAACAGATGTTGTCATCCATAAAACTTATCATCTCGTTTATATTGCGACCAAAAAAACAAAAGAGCATCCGAATAGAATGCCTCCCTTAAAAAAAATGTTAGTTGTAAAAACCCCACAAAAAGGGTTAAAAAATAACCACATAATAAAATTGGCCAGAAGGCTTTTTTTATTAATAAACGCATGACATGACGTGAATTATTCTAAAAAAAACAAACTATTGTCTTAGTATCAAAAATAAGACAATACTTTTGGTACTAAGAAAACGAAGAATTGGTCGTCTTGGAGGGTACCGGGTAACGATTTTTTGGAAGACTTTCAATTGGATTAACCTTGCCCTTGGAATGAGAAGACATTTTATCAATCTTGATTAATTCCTGAAAAAAAAGAGGGCGTATAATAAGTTGATAGAACCTTTATTTCGAACAAAGGTGGGGCTTTAAACTTTATTAGGGAGTGATAGGCAAGAAGAACACGTTGTTCTCGGGTAATGACCGTTGGCACGGTATGATAAATGAATCTTCATTTTTAATTATACTAGACTCGATGCATTTTTTCTTTCTCTTAAGAAGATGAAAAAAAAATTGTTGCAAAAAGCAAAAAAAAAAATATTTTGGTAGAAAGAAAAAAATTGCTTAGTAATCGTTTCTGATGAAAAACAGGGGAAAAAGTCGTTGGTGTCTAATGGTTTTGTGATTTACGACAGGTGGAGTTATCCGTAGAGCGCATGCGCAGTGGAGCGATTAGAAAGTGTTTCTAAGGCAACAATAAACGGTGACGAGAACACTTTTCCCTAAAATGATGGATGGGTGGTGAAAGAAAATCATGAGTTTGCTAATTACTCATGATGAAATTGGGATTAATTTTTTTATTGGAGGAGGTGGGGGTGTTAAAATTTGTGTGTGTGTGAGGATACAAAAATGTATCGTATAGGTGGTTATGAAAATTGACGTGTTGAAGTTTGGTTAGTAAATTTGGTTAGTGAACAATTAATCATGTTAATTATTCGTAAAGCAGATAGTGAAGAATATACACTAGTCTACTTAATTGCATCACGTAATTTAATCATAGTTACAATGTAGTTGATTTAGTGTTTAAAGTAAACACGTTTAGCTTTTCTGTATAACACAGCTTTGTACGCTTTCCTGCCGAACACAGCGTATTGCCTTTGAAAGCTTTCCGGCATAACAGAGCGCATTAGTAGTGTATTAATAAACATCTAAGTTTATTAAGTTGCGTCAGCGTTATTCACAGATCACATGTTGGTTACGGTAGACAACAATGATATGCATAACGTAACGCAAATTTCATTTGATTTACAACAATAGAATGCATCACCAAATTTAAATTACAACAATGAACGAACTGCATAAACATAAGTAATCTTTAAACATCCCGTGGACTGCACAATGTACAATGTTGCACTGACGTCATATATCATCGTTCACTATGAGCGTCTATACACACACACCCAACACAGAATTATATAAGAGTTAATAAATTTCTGCTGAAACATTGCACAAACATTCCATAGACAGTCCATTTGGTGTCACCCCTTCTGATAATGGTATCCTATGCTGTTCGCGTTCTCACACCCCCTAGTGACGCCACTGAATAGATTGGATAATGACTTATTACAAGTAAGCTATACTTAGGCTAGGTTATTTTACAAACAGAACATTTGATTACATTACCACAATTGACCAATTTTGTTAATCACATGAGCACCCATAGTGTTTTCCACAAGTCGACGCTGCTGCTCCTACCTGGTCAGTAGTACCCATTATTTTTCAGTGTGTATACTAATTGTTTTTTTTATGATTTTTATATTATATGATAATCCCTCGGAAATCACTTACAATTGACATTAATGGACACCCTTCCTCTTGTTAATCTTGAACTGTAGCTTGCTGTACATGTACTGAAGTTTCAAATCGACAGTCAATTAATTAGCGCCCGTTACTACGTAACGCTCTCAAAAACAGAACGTGATTAAGCAGAGAGAGGGGGAATCCCTGGGGAAAACAGACGCGTTGAAAAAAAAAGAAAAAGGTCCTTCACAACTGGGATGTTACGTGGTTAAAAAAAAAAAGCACCAGACATCGACAAATTATATATAGTTATTTTTTATTCTTTTCACAGCACCATTAAACACTCTTCTATTTTTTTACACAGACAGATAGCTAAATTTATAATTCGTTGTTTGTAATGTAATTTAAACAAAACCAATTGTGCAGAGTTGACATGAATATGATTATTGGATACACACAATATTAAACGAGGAAACCATTGTATAGGATTGTATGCTTTCTTGTATAAAATCATTTGTTGTATAAATTTACTACTTCTTGAGGACCAGAACAAAAATTTACATAGCATAAAATATAATTTAATATTTGTCTTAAAAATAGTGAATTGGGATTTCATGCATCAATAATGTTGTGACTACGTTTAACAAGAATAATTCAGTAGGTCTAAAAGAGCGGTTAAGTTTTCAAGTAATAACAATACAATGAATCTTGATATGTTTTGTTAATATATTTTGAGATACACAAGTACCTAATATCGTGATCTGCCTGCTGATTAGAAATAAACGAATTTTTTTTAAGTATATTAATTTTTGGAATTGATTTGAAACCAACAATATGGTTAATCATCTTGTAGTTCAAAATATTTTTTTAGGTTTTTAGAAATAAAAAATTAAATTACATGCGGAAATTGGCAGTTATCGTAGAGACAGTTAATCATCTAGCAGATTAAGATATTCTTTCAGGGTCTTACAAATACAAAGTTCTTCGACTCCATGCGGAAGTTGCCAGTTGTCGTAAAGACATTTTCTGACGATGCATCTGTTGGAAAAAATATTGTTTTTTTATTTAAACGATTGGGGTTGCATATTCTATAGATAAGAATTTACCTGCTTAAGTGTTTTAGTGAAGCCGGTTCTTTATACATGTTCGGAGGAATGATGTCATCTTCTACCAACTCGGGCATAAGAATGTCCACATTGTGAAACAGGAGGTGGCCAAGAATGTTTACACGCACGTTGCAGAGTTTAATGTTGATTTGCGGAACACTTCTGAGCAAGTATTGCAAACATTTTCTCAAAGAAGGAGAATAACCACCACATTCTGGAACGTCGACGTCCACTTGGTAGTAAGGACAAGGAACGATGGATTCGACGTTAGGTATCAGAATCACACCACACTGACAGTCGGCTATGTTTTCCCCACGACAATTACAAACTACAGGACAGCCAAACGTTTCAGTAACGATCTCACCGTTCGATTTCTTAACATGGCAAAACTGATCAATATCCAAGTACATTTCTCGACTTCTCATATTCGCAATTTCTATTGGCGCTATTTTGTCGCTTGTATCAATATGCTGTTTGTAGAGGTCGTTGCATGCCTTTGACAACATGGTCATGTCTTTAATGACACTAAAGATAGTTGGGTACACATGTTTGTCGACAGATGATGCCATTAAATTCGCTCCGTATTGAAGCAACAGTAACACTGCCTGTGGATTGCGACATTCAGCCGCCGCGAAGATTGGTTTACCGTCTTCAAAGATCAACACGTCCGCAAATCGAAGTCCATTTCTCACGGGTGTTATAACCGACCTGTAAAGTTGCTTGCCCTTAGTCGAATGACGAATAAAATACTCCAAAGAGGAGATGTCCGTTTCCTCGGGGTCCATGTCTCTACGCCAGTTTTCCGTGATCAGCATGTTGTCTTTTGGCGTCAAAACGACCGAATGCATTAGGCGAGCGAAAGTCTTTTCGCACTCGTGAATAGCCCGTAGAAGCGTGCAAACAGTGTTCGTGTTTTTCAGGTTGAAGAGTGCACACAATTTAGTCCCTACATATAAACAATTATGATAGCCCCGAAGTTGGCAGCGTCCTCCGTCCAGCGCAATCTTGTTATCATGGTAACGAAGAATGTCCATGACGACTTCATTACAACTTGTTTCCGGGTCAGCGCTGTCGTTTATGGCTTTAGCTAATCTAGACACCAACTGCCGCCGTTTTAGATAATCTGTGAGAACATCTTTTTCTTTGAGATAAGAAAGAAATTTTCTGCTTTTTTTAACTGACATTTTCCGTACAATTTTGGAACGTAGTTTTTTACCGAGTTCAATCTGCCGAATGAAACAGGAGATCTTCAACAATACAGCTTTTATGATTTTGTTTTTCATAAACAGTAACAATTTAGTTGTGCGTGATTTTCTATAACATTGTAATCTCTTGTTCTGGCATAAAAATGTGTTTATTTACTTGTAATAATAGTGTTTTCTTACTTACCTTGTTTTGATGCATTTCAGAAACAATGGATCCTCGGTTTAACGGATTTTTGAAAACAAGGGACTTTTAATTTAATAAATTTCGGATAAATAACAGCCCAAAAATTAGCGAACCCAGACCACTTGACGGGGATAGTTACATCTTTGTGCATGTTTTTCAGTTTTTGCCTCCTATTAATACCACTGTAGTATGAGAGAGCCTATAAAGCTCGGGTCTCGCCTATAGAAATATCCATAGAAAATATGGGTTACACACATAGAAACAATGTCATGGGTGTTGCACTCACCATCTGATGGGCTTCCGAATGCCCATCGTGCTCTACGTTACGCCAGTGTACGCGCGCACTTTCAACTGCTCGTTAATTTATAATAATAATTACCCAGATCTGTTTGTCTGCGCGTGTCATGAACGCTTTGTCACTAGATGGAGGTAGTTATTTGGTTGTAAACGTAAAAAGTATAAATATGTTATGAATCTAAAGTTTGTATTACTAACTCGGAATTTATATCTCATGCCCCCCCCCCCACACGGGTCTACTGCTAGTTATGAAATAACGATGTAATATGAGAATTCTTTAACCATTGCGTTTTTCATGCAATAAATCATGACATTTTGTGCAATAATCTTTTTATAATAATCTTTTAATCCACTTTCGGTGAACTTTGGTTTTAGGTTGGTGGGCGGAGTTTAGAAAAAAATATCGTTAACTTAAATGGTATATCTTAATGATGTTGTTTTTACTTAACCTAACCTAGTGTTATGGGTGTAAATACCAGATTAGGTTAGTCTGCCTTTGAATTCATAGTTCAAGCTTGTTATCATTACTTGATATAATATTGAATTTTGTTATCACTTTTTTTCGTGTGTTTTTCAGTAATTATATTTGTATACACATATGTTTTGTAACTTGTTTTGCTGATTTCATAGTGCACCATTCTGTCAGTTGGTCTCAAAGGGACTCACTCGAGATCAAAGTAAAAATGAACTACACTAAAAATTTCTACTTTGTAAAAATGTAGTTCACATTTCTACAAAGCAGAAATGTGAACTTTCTGCTTTGTTTTGATGCGCAGCATCTGTGGTTAAAGTTTAATCTGACCATTTAGGAACACCTTGTATATACTTAAAATGATAAACCTGATCAAAAAATACGAGTGTAATGGATCATTTGACAGAGAACCTAGTTTAAGCTTAAAATACTTTAGTTTACGAAATAACCTAGTTATTTTAGGCTTACACTTTTTAACGGATTTCCCATTTTGTCTGGTTTATTTTTTTTTCTTTATTATGTACGGTAGTATAATAACAATCCTCGAGGCTTTTAAAAGCTAAAAGAATAGTATTATCAAAGGACACATTTTCTCTCGAAACAAAAAATATATAAGTAACATAAAAGACAAAAAAACATGGCTAACGTCGTTGGAAACCAACCTATGTTAGAATAGAGAATCCGATTTGGGTTTTCGTAGAAAAAGATTCCGAAAATACAATTGGAATTCTCATTCCTCCTTCTTTTTTCTTGGGGGGGGGGGTCTTTAAGACGATTGTAAAGTTTGTAAGAAGATGCTTTTCGCTTCCGGAAATAACCACGGATAAACGACTTTCTTCACATTCCCTCAAGAGATAAAGGAGTCTGTTGGAGACAAAAAGGAAGAAAAATCATTCCGGAAAGGAATCAATAATTTTGTTTTCCTTTACATCTAGATTTTGTAGTCAGAACTGGGATTATTTTTTTATACGCTTCAAATTAGTTTTGTTTGTGAATGAGTGAGTAAGTTGTGAAGTCTGAATTGATCATTAACGTAGCCTATACAGGTGTTTATAAGAATAAAACGTTATATAATCAAAAATGAAACAACAATATATTTGCATATGATCTGTATCTGTTGTTGTCTGATGTTTTTCACTTGTGTAGTCATGTACAATTATATTGTGGAACTTTGTCCTGTTTCTAAATAAAATAAAATAAATAAATAAATAAATATATTACCGGCAATGTACAATACCGTAATGCTTAGCTTATTTTAAAAAAGTATGAATAACATTTTGTATAAAATTATTTAGGTTAGTAAAGGTTAGTTTAGGTTAGTTAATAATATTTTGTCTAAAAAAATTAAGCCTGTATTTAAATCTAATATAAATTATCGCATAACTCATCTATCCCAATGTTAATTTGTTATGTTGCCCCTTCGGGCGTTTTTATTATATAAATAAATAAATAAATAAATAAATAAATAAATAAATAATTTCATACAATATTTACACCAGAAAACGTGGAATTGTATAGAATTCCTGGATTCTACACGTTTCCGGTAAAATATTATACAGAAGAGTGTATTTATTAAAATAAAATTTTAATGTACACGTTTTTTCAAAAGTGATTCACAAGCTTAGCCTTCGAGTTACGTTCACTGAACCTGTGTAATTCATATAGTAACAACTGATCTCTGTTTTAACGCGATTTTCGTTTTTACGCGGTTTTCTTTACTCGATTTTTTTAAACACAAATCATTTGACATGTTCACCGTTACCGTTTACTTTCTCATTAATCGACGTTCGATAGTTTTCAAATTGCGATTTAAGTTTGATGGCGGTCATCGTCTTTAACGTTAGACTTTTCTAAGTGCGTTTCTCTTTTGTTCGAAGATGCTTATCGATTTAAAAAAGTGGTAGTATATAAAATAAAAAATATATATGTTTGAAGATAAGATGATGAGAAAAAAAATGAGGGACGAAGAGAAGGAGTGATTGCCTGGAACAGGGAATCGAATTTTTGTCGTCGATAAAGGCAATCAATTGGTGGCTCGGAAAGACGATTTTCACCCGAGGCAAATGGAGAAGAAATTACACGACTACTGGGTTATCACTTTAGTTGAGGAAAAGTTGATGGAGAAGCCAATGACGTTAGAGGGTTCCATTACCAAAGAAAATCGAAGAAAAATTTGCCACCGAGAGATACTGTAACTTGAGTAGACAGTGCCATATTAAACTACGTAAAATAAGTCATGATAGTACAGTAGATGAGTGAAGGTGTGTATGCATACATACGTAGGTCTGTATAATAAAAGTGTCTATACATACACAGACGTGCATACGTATTGTACACATACATATTTTTTTGTATGAAACAAACATCTTTCGTCGGTTAATAGCAAAATCGCATATACCGAACTTGCATAAATCGAAAATTTTTTGTATATACATTTTTTATATGATAAAATTACTGTTAACATCGTTAATTAATTCGAATATATATTTAGATAAAAAGTTTATTTATTTATTTATGTATTTATTGTAAACAGGACAATGTCCCACTAAACTATATACAAACAACAAAAATATTAAAACAACAGTACAGTAATCACTCAATACAGAAAATATTTGTATTCATATACATTTTTCTTGTTAAGTTTGTTTATATTGTCGTGCGAGGGTGTTCAAATATGAACCGGATTATATTTGATGTTAGCAGATTAGCTACTAATGGTTCATCTAGCTACTAGTGGTTCAAAAATCCGATTCATCTTCACATAATTCTTGTTATACGTTTTATATCGGCTTCACTCGTGAGTTTGTGAGTCTGTGAGTTTGTGAGTGAGCTGGGAATTAAACATAATACTTCCAGCTACAAGCGTTTATACCTCATAGTTCGGTTTACCAAAAATTGCAAAGTGAAAACCGCATAAACCGAAATTAGCATAAACATACGAGCATATAAAAGAGCATTTAAAAATATATTATGCACATTGTCAGTTGACATAGTGTTACCATACATATGTACATACAAAATCGATGTATTGTAACAAGATATTGGAGAAGAATGTGTATAGTATTTTATATATAGAAATAATGTAGGGGTGTGCCTTAAGGGTGTTTGCGAAAAAATCTGATAGTTTTGAGAATTGGAAAGTGAATTGGAATCCGATTTTTTAAACAATTTTTCGGAGAGAAAATAATTTTGAAAAGAATCGGAAACAGATTACTAAAGATAACTTAGCCATAAACGATTATTAATACAATACTCAAAAGTTATATTTTTTTAACGGATTTTTAACAAATTTAACTGGTTTTTTTTCTTGTTTCTCTTTTTAACAAGATTTGTTTTATTTTATTTTCAAACTTACTAAATTTGAAGTATTTTGTTACTTCATACAGTGTAGAAACTATTTTATTACAAAATTTAGAAAGTGAATATTTTAAAGATTAGAAAATCTGTAAAAAATAAGGATTTAAGGGTTGAAACATTTTTAAGAGCAGGTTTAGTAATTTTATGCGTTTTCTTTTTATTTTCGCATAAAACACGTAAGAAAAGTCCATCTTTAAAAAAGGGTGATGGCAGTGAGATTAGCAACTCACCCACGTGGAATTAGTGCTGTGTCAGGAATTTAGAGAAGCATTAATGTTGCCAAGGGAATTAATGAAAATTTATCACTAACTTATACGCCATGTCTAAGTTTTCACTAAAAAAATATACAACAACTTTTTATCACGTAACCTTTTACTAAAAAAATAAAAATAAAAATCGTACTAGTTTTCATTGAAAAAGTTTTCTTTTCAAGGAAAATATAATATTTTTATTTCTTGATCTTGACGCAGTCGTAAAAAAATGGCGCTGTTTTTTTTATATACAATTTTCCGTTATCGCCATGTTGTGTCTTTTTTGTTTTGTTTTTTTTTTCTTTAAAGGTTGGTGGTAGGTGTTAAGTGGAACAGACGAAGATTAAAGTTTTGTATATAAAAGATATTCCAGAAAAATAGATTCCGGTTTTTATAGTTTTCTATTTCCTGGAATCATTGGATGACAGGGTTGATATGAATAAAACATACGTATCAGTCAAGTTAATACCATCGTTTTACAATTCCATCATCGTCATGGATGGATGTTTTTTTCTGTTTTGGTTTGAACCGTGATAGTCATGAAGTTCACACAAAAAAAGTGACATCTTGAAAGTTCCTTTAACTTGTATTAGCATAAACAGAAAAATTTTTTTCATCACTTTGAAATGGCAACTATAATTTCTAAAACGATCGCTAAGAAAAAACAAAACTAAGGTAAAAGACATTTCATGTTTTCTCATTTGTAACGTTTAAGAGTTGAACAATGGTCACGTGAAGCTAAAATGACTTCATGTCATGTTTGACGTCATGAGTTTAAACAATGACCACGTGAACTGATGATGTTGTTCACCTAAAATGTTGAGGTTGAACGTAAAGCTGATGACGTCATTCAAGTACAAGATTTTCTGTTTAAACAATGCTCGTGTGGAACTAATGATATCATTTCATCTTAGTTTAAATAACCACGTAATATTTATTCATTTTTTGAAATCAATTACAAAATCGTTACAGTGAACAGAAATTTTGTTCACAAGCAACTGCCGAAACATGTTCATTTATTTATTCTTTGGGTACTTGTCGGTTATCCGGCCAATAACCACCGATGGCGCTGCTGTTCGAAGGTTGAGTGTTCGATCGATCGCGGATTGATACACTTTGAATACTGTAGTAAACATGTACGTTGGGTGATGGTAACAGATTACTGGTTAGGTGAGGTCTGGAACAAACGCTCAAGTAGAAACGGACTAACCTAACCCAGTAACCGTCAACAACAAACACAAAGTGCATGTTTAGCACAATAATCAAACTGTATCAAACAGTGATCGATCGAACACTCACTTTCAAGCTGCAGCGCCATCGGTGGCTGCTCTTGGCCGGATAATCCACAAGTACCATTTTTTTGTAGTAGGTATAAAACAAGATTAGATAAAAACTTCGTTTTTTAAGCACAACCTTTTATTCAAGGCAGAGCCAAAAACAACAAGTTTCAAGTTTCAGTATTCAATCGCAGTTTCGGTATTTGAGCTTTTAATTTTTAAAAAAATGTTTTTTTTTCCCATTAAAATATCAATATTAAATTTGTGTATAATGAAATTATTTCTAATAGAATAACAGAAAAAATAGGAAAACGTCTATTGTAGCACATTAAATATTAAATATTGCTTTATATTTATATTTTGAGTTATTAACAACACTATTGAGTGTTTATCGCCAGCCCATCAAAATGTTGCTTCATATTTATATTTCGATTTAAAGTTGTTTATTTCACCAACAGCTAGCGCTAACAGCGTCATCTGGGTCATTGAAAGTATTTAAAAAAACGG